>JACEVL010000582.1:162500-232500 GCA_020284085.1 Aporrectodea caliginosa
CAAGCAGCATGTCGACCAGCAAGAACCGTTCTAGTTTTGGGTATATACTAGAGAAAGGTATTCAGATAACCTGGGGCTGAATAACGACTAGACTGGCGAATAAGGACTGATTGAAGTACTGTGACTGGTCAGTTTTATGAGCTATGAGCCTAAACTGGAAGCAAATCCTCTGCAAACAAGAAGTCAATGCAAAGATTTCTAAGTACCGGAGTTTAATCATCATTTTGCTATATCTTATTTAGGACTTTAACAAAGGAACTCTGAGTTCCGTGGAGCTTTTGCAAATTTTACTTTTCCATGTCTGTTAGAAGTGAGTTATAGTAATCCAGGCAACTGGATACCAAATCGTTTGCCAAAGAGACCATAGCAGACATAGTGACGTGACACCCAACTCTGTGTAATTCACGAATACACCAGTCTGTGTGAGTATTTACGAATACGAGTGACATAGTCGGTGAGGGACATAGTAGAGTTTAAGACAACACAGCCAGGTAATAAGCATAGTCAGCCAACTAACTCATTGTCTGCAAGAGGTTCTCGATAACGTATCTGATGCTAGGACACATACAGCTTTCGACGTAGACTTCGCATTAAACTGGTTTAACTTTAAATGAAAATTAATTGTTTTTAATTTTAGATTTTTCTCAGGGTCGACTGACTGATCCTCACCCCAGAGATCACTAACTCCCGTCACAATGGCAGAAGGATGCGGAGCAACGTTCGCCAAAATCATGTTGATCATCTTCAACATTATATTTCTGGTAAGTTTAAGTCGAGAAGTCGATTACTTAGTTCATTCATTCATTACAAGAATTTGTATAGCGCCTCTTCAAGGGAACTACTCAGAGGCGCTCCCAACCCCAGCGCTGTCAAGTAGTAGGCTATTGTTCATTGGCCGACTCCCTTACTTTTCAACAATCCTGATCCTTGTCTTTTCTTCAGCTATTGCAAGCCTACTTGACCGATGAATGTCTGCCATCTTTAACCCTCGGGCTACCAAGGGGGGGGGTGGTTGCCACCCCCCCCTAGGTTTTTTTCATTTCAAACTTTTTCCGTATGGAATAAAAATTTGACCTTTTAGGTAGCTGTAGGGGGTTCATTTACACACGTTTTGAGGTAAAATGTGAGATGATATCTCACACCGTTCAAAAGTTATACCCAATATACCCGAGGTACCAGGGGGGTGGATACCACCCCCCTAGATTTTCGACTATATCTTATCCGTCATTTAATATTAAGAGACACAAATTATACCATTCTATAGAGGGAATGTGGGGCTACATTTCTATGGTCACTGAGTTGACCTGAGACAACCGGAAGTGCTCAAAATAAATAATAATACGAGTAATATGCGTGAAAAATGGCTGAATGGAAGGACTCCCCCTTAGTTTTTGTCTGTAGCGTATTCATTTGTCTTCCTGGAAGAGAAACAAAGATACCGTTCTTTAGAGGGAATGAAGGGCTTCATTTGCATACCTACATCTTTGTCTTTTGAATACCGGAAGTGATCAAAATAAATAATAATACGCGTAATCTGTGTGAAAATGGCTGAATACAGCATTACAACGTAAACCGATATATATGTATGGATATATATGTATGGATGTACATTTATACTATATAAACATGTGTAGGGATGATTTTGTGTATCTTCTATACATAGATTAGTTTAAAACACACATAATCTTATATTTGTTTATCCAAAATGTACAAAATGTACGCAATAATATACAATATTGCTAATTAATGGGTTCCTTTGTTAAAAGTGATGTAATTTCGAGGTGCATTCACATAATGTACAACTAAATATACCATTCTGTGCAGAAATGAATGCTGAATCCAATGCTATATTACAAGTTATGATATGTAAAACCAAACACGAAATCCAGGGGGGGGGGTGGTAACCACCCCCCCTTGGTAGTCCGTGTTACAAAAAAAGCTTGGTAGCCCTAGGGTTAACCATCAGTTACGATGGTTAAAAATATGAAGTTGCGACTCCTAACTAGAGCTTCTTCTGGCACATTCTACAACAGCCTAAAGACTGTCCTTTTTCGCCTGGGTTGAGTCGGGAGCGCCTGTGTATATAAATCTTGAAGGGCGCTATATACACATTTTTTGAATAAATGAATGAATGCAAATGTCAGTGTAAATTTCCAAAATTTCTCAGCCCTAGACTATTCAATATCTGCACCCGGTATAACCGCCTTTCACAGACGTCGTGTGATCTCCTGTTTTCGAAAGCCAGATGGCTGGGTCATTTTCTTGACCAGCTCAGATTCCGTGGCGTTCAGGTGGTCTGAAGAAAGGTAGTGGTGCTTAGCTCGGTTCGTGCATATTAAACTCTAAACGGGTTGGAAGGAGTAAGCAACATTTGTTACCGTATGTCGAACAAAAGCACAAAAGTTTCCTAATTAAGAAATTTCTGACTCTTTAATCTACGTTAATTTTGTGATTTGCATTTGCGCGCAATAATTATGTCGTTTGTGCTTGCTTCAGTGTTCAGGAATGGTACTGATTGCACTTGGAATCTGGTGCCTGGTGCTGTTGACCCAATCTGATGGAATTTCCGAAGTGTTTACGAAAGCGTACGGATCGACCTTCTACCGCGATGCTGCCATTCTGCTGATCGCCATGGGCTGCCTGATACTCTTCGTCACCGTTCTCGGTCTCGTCGCTGCTATTAGAGAATCTAAGATCCTACTGACCATCGTGAGTAATTCAACAATATCTAACATAATTTAAGAACTTCTATAGCGCCAATACATGACGCTTAAGACCTCAGTCGATGGTCTCTATTAAGTAAAATTGTCGTGCAAGCCGGATTCCAGGGTGGGTCCACTCGAAAGCCAAGCAGGGAATCGGAGAAGACATGGGAAGTTACAGCCAACGAAGGAAGTAATTCCACGAAGAGATGAGTTTTTAGTTGAGATCTGAAAGCCAGGACAGACTGTGCAGAGCGAGAGTTTGTCGGAAGAGAGTTCCAGAGTCTGTGGCAGCAGCAGAAAAGGCCTGTCCGTTCTTGTCCACGGAATGTTCAGAATATGAGACAGCCAGAAGACCTGGTTGAGTACTATGGAAATGCATTACACTTTGGAATGTACTAGAGTAAGGAATATATATTTTGTTGCAAATAGCTCGTCGTGGTTGGTCCAACTTCCTGGATTGAGTTGTCGAGCAGCCTAGACATCTTTCTTTACCGCAATTCCGTTTACGACTTCATTTCCTTAACCTCTTCGTACGAGTGTCCAGTCGTTTCCTTATCGCCAGTTTATCCTCTTTCCCCGACGCTGTACGGCCAGTATTCTTTAGAAACGTTCTTGTATGTCTCTCGGAGTTTTGAACCCTCACCTCAGGCACTGAGAACGAAACTTGCAAGTGCAGTATATTATTGTGGACAATGAATTTAAAATGGATAGAATCCATTTAGCACCAAA
This sequence comes from Aporrectodea caliginosa, assembly GCA_020284085.1. NCBI lineage: Eukaryota > Metazoa > Annelida > Clitellata > Crassiclitellata > Lumbricidae > Aporrectodea > Aporrectodea caliginosa. The sequence goes on from JACEVL010000582.1 coordinate 165,935, forward strand.
AAGTAAAAGCAGTTTACACCGGAAAACGGATTGAAGACTGAAATGTCGTTGATTTTCTTTCAGTATCTCGTGTTCATCTGCATAGTCTTTGCCGGAGAAATAGCCGCAGGAGTTGTCGCAATCGTCTACAAAGATAAGGTGAATGCTTTTCAATATTTTAAATGCGATTATTATCCAGTAAATTGAATTCGAGTAGGCATATGTCTGTTGCATGGAGCTCAAGGTCGAAGTCAAGGCCAGGGTTAAGGTTAGGGTCAAGTTCAAGGTCAGTGAATATGATTCTGAGGACAATTGTGCACCAAGAACTATTGCAGGGTCATTTCATGGAGTTTGCTCAGCAGCCTCGAATCCGCAGTAGTTGGGAGCAGATACGGCGCTTACAGAATAGTGTCACAGAGTGGTCTACTGGGAGCAAAAATACCTTTCACTAACTCAAATTACCCCATTGATATTATTATCCTGCATTTATCAAGCTCCACTATCTATAAATTCCCGGTTGAAATGGAAAAAAACTAGACTCGATGGCGCACACCAATTGTAAGTGAGGGACTTTGCTCAAGGTCAGTACTCGGTAACCTTCTCAGAGGAGACTCGAACTCGTACTCTCTACGTTACAAGGTCAGTTGGTGACCTTGTCCCTCACGGTAGCCGATTTGCAGTTTTTCTGTCACTAGGTCCTTAATATGGTGTTCGACGCTTTCGGAAAGTCAATCAGAACTAGTGATTGCAAAGCCATATAACAGTTAAAACTAATGCTCTGGAGTGGGCTGCCCTTGGAATTGCGCCTGCTTCCCAGAACGCTCCCTGACACGTTCTGTGCTAACCTAAAAACTGTTCTTTTTAGCCGTGCTGGAGTCGGGAGTAGCTCTGAGTAGTTCCCTTGAAGGGGTGCTATATAAAGCCCCCCGAATGAATGAACGAATATGGAAGCGAATGAATATTATGAAGCTTCTAAGAATTGTAATTGTAACGGAGAATCCTTTAAATCAGTTCATTCAAAGGCTCTCAGTCAGGAACAAAACCAGTGAGGCGTATCTGGTCAGGTTCGAATAAGGAGGAACCTTCTGATGAAGGTGAGAAACCTCAAACCTATTCAAGCATGCATTCCACATCCGCTGTTCTTTACCATTTCCTGTACTTGGCTTTGTTACGGCAGCTACTCGGCGATCTACGCCAATTCTTGCGGGGCAGCCTGGACTTCTCATCATCAGCACCGTACTACGAAAACAGCACTACTACTAAGTGTGCATCGACAGTGAAGGGCCGTATCTGGGATGCAATTCAAGTGCAGGTATAGTACCCCACATTATCATATCAACAGACGTGTCTGTAGCGCCATCGATCGGTGCAAAAATTGCACGTAATATCATGCAGTAAAGTATGTTACTGTATTGTGAGGTAGGGTACTATAGAGAGTAGCTCGCTCTGTTTACTCGCTCGTGTGGAAAAAATTATTTTATATATTTGTCGGTTTTAATTCTAAGCTTAGCAACGTCAGTACTGTGCTGAGTAGTTACTGTCAGTAACTTCGGAGTTTCAGTTGATTGTTCGAGAAGGATGACATAATGTACGAAAGTAATGTGCTAGCAGTTCTCCAATGGCCGCAGAGCGCAGCATTTTCTGTCCCAATGTATAGGCCTATAGTTATTATGGGTTGCGAACACTGTAGATATAGCGCCTTCGAAATATCTCTCTTATGCTGTGTTCAACGTTGTTGAAGCTTCTTAAGAACAAAAGTTCTTCGGTAACAATTAATGCTCAGATAATGGAAAAGTTACCACTGGCAGGTTCTCACACACGTGTAGAACCCAGCCAACAAAGTCACATCTAGAGTTGACAATTGACGCTACACCTGTATAGTATATGATCAATGCTGTGTTTGTATGTATGTATGTATGTATGTATTTATGTATGTATGTATGTATGTATGTATGTATGTATGTATGTATGTATGTATGTATGTATGTATGTATGTATGTATGTATGTATGTATGACTTGTATGTATGAATTGTATGTATGTATGGATGTATGGATGTATGGATGTATGTATGTATGCATGTATGTATGTATGTATGTATGTATGTATGTATGTATGTATGTATGTATGTATGTATGTATGTATGTATGTATGTATGTATGTATGTATGTATGTAATGAAGGTATCGTAATCGCTGTCACAATACCATCACGACTCTAAGAGTCTCACAATTGCCCTAAATACGCCATGTCACAGATTTAAAACTTGTAACCAAGCTAGCTGAAAATGTCTGAGCCACGAACTCCTCCACCACCACCACTTTGAACCACCACTACCATCCTGAACCACCACCTCCATTACCACCACCTATGCCGTCATTGTCATGTGCAGTATTGTAGGCTATCACCATGATTGCTATTGTTTATCCTTTTCTAAACGATTTGCTTCTGAAATTTCAGTTCGATTGTTGCGGAATTGCAATGAATATGACCGGTTATGAATTCGTAAGCGAATTCGGAATGAATCAGGTAATAGCAATTATAATTACTGCTGAATAGCGACTGGGGGTCTCTTTCATCACCTCATTAACTATGAAACTATTCATTTAGCCTACTTAACTACAGCTGATTAATTATTTACTCAACCGAGATTTATTTACTTAACTGCCTACTTATTTGCAAATTGTAATTTGTTAGACGATTATTCATTTAATGTTTGTTTATTCAGTTTATATATAGTCTGGAATTACATTGCATGGTAGCTTTCCGACGATGACAATTATTAGGCCTGTATACATTATAAGCCTAAGATACTTGCTGTATTTAGTAGGCTACAGTACTACTGTGGAAAGGCACCTGGCTCATGGTTCATCAAGTCCAGTTAGGAAGGAGGTGGGATGGAAGGTGTAGAAATGGAGAAAAACAGAGATTTTTTCCAGATCTGTTCAACTATTTGCAAAGTGTCTATTATGATTAATTTCAGTATTTGAATGTTTATTATTGAATTTAATATCAGTAATCGACATTATATTTACACCGAACTAAAGCGGTTAGTAGACGTTCTTATACAGCAGAAGCAGATGGCAGTTCTTAGCATCCTTAGGAGGAAAATTTAAATGGATGCGGCCACCGGTGGAGGGCATTATGGGATCGCCTGGAGTCCGGGTTCAGTCGGCATTACATATCTTACTTACAAATTACGTATTTACTTACATATTGAAGTTTCCAGAACTCCGTGTTCTCACATGGACATGAATTTTTATACGTTAACTAGTTCTTTCGTCATGTTTGTCTTGCAGTGCAACACCACAAAGGTTGCCTTTCCAAATCTCAAAGTTCCACTGACCTGTTGCATGCGAAATACAAGTAACTTCGACTCAAAGGACCAGAAAGTCAGCGACTTCATGTGCGGGTCCGTGACTTACGCAGAAAACAGATTGGTAAATAATAACTTATCAAATTATAGGAAGTTTATAGCTAAAAGTGAATCGTTATCGTCGACTTCTAATTTATTTAGCGCGTACAAAGCTGAGTTTGGAGCTCAGTCAAAGACCAAATAGTTGAGGAAGATACGCCGTCAAGTAGCCTATATAGATCCAAATAATAATAATAATAATAATAATAATACTAATAATAATAATAATAATAATACTAATAATAATAATAATAATAATAATAATAATAATAATAATAATAATAATAATAATAATAATAATAACTGGAGATCCACGGGAAACATCTTTTTTGTTCCAACGTATCTCAATTTTTTGTTCCAACGTATCTCAATGACGATACAACGTTTTAATGCAGTGGCCTTTGGGGGCACTTTCGCCGGCCAAGAGATAGATGAATAGGGCCTTTCCAGACAATTTTCTACAATAGATAATGTTGAAGTCCTTGAGGGATCCTGTATACCTCGGGGCAAAAAAAAATAGTTGTAGTAGTAGCAGCAGCAGCAGCAGCAGCAGCAGCAGCAGCAGCAGCAGCAGCAGTAGCAGTAGCAGTAGTAATAATAGTAATAATTAGATTTAACACACCGTTTAAACTATCGGAAAATATAATTATAATAATAATAATAATAATAATAATAATAATAATAATAATAATAATAATAATAATAATAATAATAATAATAATAATAATAATAATAATAATAATAATAATAATAATAATAATAATAATAATAATAATAATAATAATAATAATAATAATAATAATAATAATAATAATAATAATAGTTGTAGTAGCAGCAGCAGCAGCAGCAGTAGTAGTAGTAATAATAACAATAATTAATCTTTAATAATAAGCCATTATTAATAATAATAATCGTAATCAAAATAACAAAGGTTCAACATGCAGACAGACAGCTGCAGTGGCTGGTGATTGGAATTGGAGCAGCGACAGAGCAGAGGAGAAAAGCAAAGAAATGAGTCGAAGAGTCAACACATTGCTTCGCTTTATACAAAGTTTGACAATTATAAAGTCGACGATAATAACTTCAACTTAGGATTCTAGAAAGTAGAGGATATAATAAATAATAATAATAATAATATCTTTTCTTTAATGAAGCGCCTGCCAAACGCACTGCGCTGTACATTTACACGTTATGACAATTAAACAATTCACAAGAACACAAATTACAGAAGACATAAATCTTATTAAACTACTAACAGAACAGACAACCTGCAATACACGGCGCTAATAGCAGCCTACCAAGCATGTCCGCCTACGGTTCTAGATCTCGGTACCTCTCGCTCTCTATGCCAATGTGTTATCCAATGCGCTATCGGGCTATAGAGATTTCGATAACTTGTTACTTCGTTTGACGACTGCTTCTAATGAAGGTTAAGAGCCTGAATTTCCATGTCAAATGCTAAATGTAAATGTAGGCCCTGTAGGCACCATCGCTACCATAAAACAATCAACCAATTTGATCAATCCATCAGCAGTAAGCCGCCGTGATTTGGTTCCTCTAGTAACCTGAGAAATATTTTTCCAAGATTTACATTACATTACATTACTTGTAGATTCAATAAGGCAACACTTTATTGGTTACGTAACGTTTCTGTTCCTAACAGGGATGCACCCAGACGATTGAAAACTGGATCATCAAGTATGCGCCAGTATTGATTGGTATCGGAATCGGATTTGGAATGTTAGAGGTAAGCTGGTTCTAATCCAGACTATTATCCAGTTACGGTTACTATAATTGTTGTTTTACATCATCGAATTACTTTTATTATTGCTATTACTAGCATTACTATTATTAGTTTATTACTACAAACAATATTAGTAGGCTACTATTACTGTAATAGTAATACTAGGCCTAAACACAAACATAAACAAACAAATACATACATGCATAAATACATACATATGAACATACATACCTACTGTATACACAGACACAGACACTTACATAGCCTACACACTTACATACATAAATACCTTTAACCATGGTTTTACTTTTTGCAGATGTTTGGCGTTATTTTCGTCGTGTGTCTTTGCATGAACACCGACAAGGGATTCAAAAGATTCTGAGTGAAGTGATTCACACGAAGCCGAAAATCAAGGATAGGCTTTTGTAATTTTGTTGTTTTTGAAAGAAATTTCTGTCTGACGTTCAATTACGTTTTTATTAATCAGGTGCAAAGATCTGCAATTATCGTTTGTAATTTAAATGAATGACAATTATAAATTCTTGTCCAAACATTCTGTGTGAACTTTAGGGAGTACTGATTGAAGAGGAATGCTATAGAACGTACTGTATGTGCCTAAATGTGGACACTTTTGAGATATCCGTGTAGGCATAGATTTAAACATATTCAGCTGAAAACATAGGAATGGATTGTCAACTGTTCACGTCTCAACGGTGCTTGTAAGAAGACGGTGGACAGAAAGACAGTTTTTAATTGTTTGTTTTCTCGGTGATTAAACCCAACTGCCTATAGACCTCATCAAAGTTACAGATGTGAATTAAATCTCTCTTCTGCTGCACTTTGTTGACACTTGAAAATAAATATTCAAAAATCGGTTTTAAATATTGCCAGTGGGCGCTTTATGTTCTCAGATCTGTTAAAATTAACAAGTTATTTCTAAGTTCGGGAAACTTATAATCCAACTCCTTATAAAATGTAATAGTGATTGATTTAGAATAGTAATTGTCATCATAGTATATAGCAAAATAAATAAATGATTATTTTGAACGTTTCACCTGATGTTAGTGTAAAATATCATGAACACAAACTCATACATGTTATTAGATATGCGGGAAATCAGAAGTCCTCGTTCCAGGGCTCCCAGTGAATTTGCTCCTGTCTCTTATTATACCTTAGTCTTCGGAAGTGTCTCATTGTGACTATTGTGAAATGTTCGCTGTTTCTGGTTTGTCCGCATAATAGACAGAAATGGTTTGAAACTTATTTGAAGACTAGATATATTTAGGACCTATGAACCTATGATGATGATCAGTTCTCTGACTTCTCTGCCCGAAGGCAGGTCCATTGGCTTTTATGCCACCCGGGGATGAGATAAGTGAGGTGGTTTCCCGTTGCCTTCCTCACAGACAATTGTGGGTGAGCAACTTGTCCAAGGTCGCTACGCAGTGGCTTGAGGTAGATTCGAAGCTGCTACCCTCCGGTTACAAGGCACAGAACATTCAGCTACACCACCGCTTCCCACCAGTGGCGTAACGAAGGGGGTAGAGGGGCAACCGCCCCCGGGCGCAGCACAAGGGGGCGCAAAATTAGTTTTCAGTGGTACACAGCACTATAACAAGAACGACTAAAAGTCAACACGAAAATTGAAAGGGAGCACAGCCATCAACTCTTGCCCCTGGACGCTGAAACCCTTCGTTACGCCACTGCTTCCCACTTAGCTCCTATGTGCAGTGTTCTAGACTACTCGAAATTTCGAGCGTTTGTGTGTCTTTTCTACAGCGAATATGTACGAACATTTAATAAAGGTCTCTCGTGTAGAGATAGAGATAATTTGATGATAATTTGTGGATAGACTTTGACAGATGTTGTGTTGACAATTAGGTGACCAGCCTTCTCCCTCGCCTTCTCATCCTCCCACCGACAGTGTACGGTCGATGTACTCATTATAGCTGAGTTGGCTAGGGGCGCAGAGGGAGCAGAAATCCCGAACCAAATGTCTGCCGTGGCGGGGATTTGAACACCCGACGTCTCGATTTACAGTCCAGCACGCTTACCACTACACTATCGAGCACCCTTTAAGAGGTTAATTATTTTACAAGTGTAGTTCGTTGCTCATGGTGGGTCTGGTGCTGGAGACGTGCAGGTCAGAGAATTCACGTTGAACTGGTCTCGGAGGACCTTGGTACTAGAACGGTGGAGGAACTGGAGCTGGAGAAGTCTTCCGGATTGGTTCAGATGAAGGGGGAGAGGACTTCGTAGTTGGAAGAGACTTCTACAGCGTCCATATGACTGGTGTCTTTGTTCGTCGGAATTGTTTGATAATTTAATTTTTTTGTGGGGACTGCATCGCGAACATTGAGAACGTAGACCAGTGAAGAGTGCTTGTAGATATATTTATTCTTATTGTAAATAGGTTTTCTTCTGAGTAGAATTGAAATTCGAACCGGGTTCTCGTTTTGTGCACATTTTCTAAGTGAACTCGCGACAAACGCTTGTATGTATATTGTATATATCATGTATGTGTGTGTATCTTACTATCAATAGGCCTATAGTGCCCTTAACAGTGTCGCAAAGACACTGAAGCATACCATCCAAAAGACCTAAAAAAGATAACCAAGGTTAGGTGTAAATGTTTCCTGAGCTATCCTATAACGTGATCAGAAAATTTTACGAGCAATTTCCTCCGAAACTAAACTGATCAGAGCGTGTACCTCATCGAACATTAAACATAGTTAAAGCTGGAATTTAATGAGCAGGACAACTACAGCTGCAGTGACGCTCTAAATAACACTTGCTTTATGCAATCTATACAGAAAATTATATTACTGTATTGTGTATGGTATTTCTCTACAGACTCTATGCAGAATAATATATTATAATTATTATATTACTGTGTAATTTGTATTATATAATTATGGTGTTTCTCTGTAAACCGTGTTGCAGGATATCTGTCTTTGAAATTACAGTAGAGACTTGAATAATTATAATACTGTGTCAAATGCTTAGATAGAATCGATCAAACTCCTTTTTTTAAACAAATTAAAGCTACAAACAGATCTATGTAACTTGTTTACTGTAATCCTTGTTTTGATGGCATAGAAATCTCTCTGTGCATAGTATCGCTTGCTTAGATGATCTTGTCGCAACTTATCAGATCAGAAAACTCGTGAAACTGTATCAAATGCTTAGATAAGGTCAACGTAACCGTTTGAAGACTCTCGACAGAGGGAGGGTGAATGCGCGTTGCTCTCGATTGCTCTAAGACAGTCGTCACAGCATCTAACCCTCGCGGCCGGGTCTAGCTGCTGGCACACGACGCATGGACAGGCATGGGTGGCCGTGGATGACCGGCAGATGATGCAGAGCGAGACGCGCTGAAAGAGCAGCCGATGACAGATGGAGCTGGAAGCGTCGTCAGGATGAAGGTCCATCAGCTGCCTCAGCAGGTCCCCTTCGCATGTCGCCGTCTTTTGCTCGGTCCCGGCGGATGACGACGAGGCAGCGGCGGCGGCAGCGGCTTTGATGGAACGAAGAACTCGAGTTCGTTTCGCTCTGATGACCCCGCTCAGGCACTCGCTACGCGCCAGTTCACGCTCGGGGTAGAACTGTCCACAGATGGCGCTCCTGAGCAGCGACAGTCGACGTTTCAGCGCCACCCCGGCGACCAGGACACCGTAGAGGGCCACAAGGACCGAGAGGCTGAACAGCGAGGGAGCGCTGGACGCGGGCATGCAGGCGAAACCCTCGTCGAAGAAGCCGAACCAGTGACCGGGATGGAAACCTCGCAGGAACTCCTTAAGGATCTTGGCCAGGGTCCCGTTGCCTCGAACTACCGACGAGAGGCTGTTTCCGCCGGTGACGTCGAACGGGGGCCTGGAGTGCCGTCGAATGAGACTCAGTACCCAGCAGAGGGAGAGGTCGAGGAAGCCGCAGACGGCGGTGACCGTGGCGTGGAGGACGACCACGAAGAGACCGTCCGAGGGAGACATCGAATGGCCAGACGACAGCAGACGCTCGAAGCAGAACGACGCAGGTTCGACTCTCGGCTGCTCCGCGTAGAACCGCCACTCCCTTCCCTCATCAGTCAGCCACTGTGTCGGCAGGTACGTTGGATCGACGCACAGGTAGAGGGTGAGGTACGACGAAGCCGCCCACCCTACCAGGAAGCAGGCGATCACCGGAAGCACCCTGGCTACGAGGAGCAGCGACTGCTCGACCGTTTCCACCACGTTGTCGAATCCGTCAAGGAAGCGCTGACGGACCTTGGTCTCGTTGACGATTTCTCCGGCGGTGGGGACAGACGGTTGGTGAGGCGGTGGCCCGTAGTGGACGCTGGTGCGTAGATAACCCTCCAGCTGACCCAGAGACGTCAGGGTTGAGTTGACGGCGCCGTGGATGACGTTTCCCGCCCATCCGGACGGACGACACAAGGTGTCGCTGTTGTTGAGTCCCTGGCAGACGACGACGCTGTGCAGCGGTTCACAGATGTCGCTATCGTCCGATAGCACCTCGTTCCACGTCCTGTGTAACACGGAGAAAGATTTACGATGGGCGACTGATCGGTCGGCGGCCATGGTACGGCGCACGGCATCCCCCAAGGGAAGCGGGTGTGGGGAATATGAAAGCATATGTCTGTGTATGACATATATGACCTGAAATGGCTGCGCTGTGGGAGATATACAATCGTCTGCTGTGTGCATACGGTAATCGGGTTTCAATGCGAGATAACAGCGTGGTAATATGTAACAGATAAACAAGATTCTGCTGTCTTCAGTCCTATCCTAAGAGAGAAAAAGAAGGATAAGGAGAAGAAGGAGGAGGAACAGAAGGATGAGAGGAGAAGGAGGAGGAGGAGGAGGAGGAGAAGAATAAGAAGAAGAAAGAAGAAGAAGAAGAAGAAGAAGAAGAAGAAGAAGAAGAAGAAGAAGAAGAAGAAGAAGAAGAAGAAGAAGAAGAAGAAAGAAGAAGAAGAAGAAGAAGAAAGAAGAAGAAGAAGAAGAAGAAGAAGAAGAAGAAGAAGAAGAAGAAGAAGAAGAAGAAGAAGAAGAAGAAGAAGAAGAAGAAGAAGAAGAAGAAGAAGAAGAAGAAGAAGAAGAAGAAGAAGAAGAAGAAGAAGAAGAAGAAGAAGAAGAAGAAGAAGAAGAAGAAGAAGAAGAAGAAGAAGAAGAAGAAGAAGAAGAAGAAGAAGAAGAAGAAGAAGAAGAAGAAGAAGAAGAAGAAGAAGAAGAAGAAGAAGAAGAAGAAGAAGAAGAAGAAGAAGAAGAAGAAGAAGAAGAAGAAGAAGAAGAAGAAGAAGAAGAAGAAGAAGAAGAAGACGTAGAGCAGTCCATAAGCTAGTCCTGAGACAGCCATGGGTAAGAAGTGTTAACGACTTCATTTTCTTAGCCTCGGCATATGAAGGCGGATGGCTAATCCTCTCCCTCGCCGTCTTATCTTCCCACCGACACTGTGCGGTCAGTGTACTCATTATAGCTGGGTTTGCCAGGGGCGCACGTGGACCAGAAATCTCGAACAAACGATCTCTGCTCTGGCGGGGGATCGAAAGAAACTACATGTAACAGATAGGGGAAAGGTATACTAGATGACTGCAATGAACATTAAACCTGTGGCATTTCCCAAATGAGGTTCAGCCGAAATCTTGGACTATCATTAAATGACCTGCGAAGGATTAGATCTTTGCACATATGATCCTGCATATCTGTTCCTGTTATCCCTCTGTACAACGTGTTCATATCCACCCGTGTTACCAATAATTACAAAATCGTTATCGTTATTATCGTCACCACATCCAAAACACCTCCGCATTCTTCATCTTCATCATCATCGTCATCTTATTCGCATTTTGCTACGTCATCATCACAATGATTGTCGCCTTGATCAGCATCTTCAACGACGTCATCAACTTCACAATTACCGTCATCGTCATCATCAACAAAGTCGTCTTCATTGACAACACAATCATCCCGTTATCCTGTTTATAATTGTCTTTCACTCCTCTCTGTTTTTCCCGTTCCTTCTTTGTCTTTTCACAATTGATCAATCTAACAATCGGCGATAAATCGATCAATCAATGTAGCCAGCAAGTCTGCCGCTGAAGCCGAAACAGGAATGACCATCTATCAATGACTGAGTTTGAAGACTTAGTCAACGTTCAATATCGAACTAAAGTCTTCTCCATGTCCAAACTCTGTGAGCTGACCTGCGGTGACCGCAATGTATTCATCACGGCTGTATCGAAATGAGTTCTAAACCAACTAACCCTTCTCTTCCGCTCTAACCATCATCCGCCCTTCTAATCTAATCTAATCTAATCTAATCTAATCTAATCTAATCTAATCTAATCTGATATGAACATTTGTAAAGCGCTTCTCACAGCAGAGCTATTCAGAAGCGCTCTCAGCGTGACAGGCCCGAGAAAAGAGAAAGGTCTTTAAGCAGAGAAGAGATGTAGGTAAAAATGCCCTTCAGAATCCTGCTACGAATTGCAGGGAAAGGTCATTATATATTAAGGGTCCTACAACAGCGAAGGCCCGATGCTGGGTTAATGAGGTTCACGACCGAGGTACGACGAGAAGCCGATCAGCAGAACGAAGAGGGCGAGAAGAACGTGCAGAGAACGACTTACACATCAAGTCACAGAGATACTTAGGCGCCAAGCCTCGCTGGGACTTAATAACTAGGAGCAGGACCTTCTATCTGATTCGAGACGAGACAGGGAGCCAGTGAAGATCATTAATCATGTATGTGGAGATGTATGAGTAGGCATATCCAGAAAGACATGCAATAAGTCTGGCTGCAGCGTTTAAGACAGATTGCATAGAAGACAGACTGTAATCGCTTTATTGATCAAGATGATCCACATCTCTGGAAAGAACTTCAATCAATCAATCAATCAATCAATCAATCAATCAACATGTTTATTTTGCAACCAAATTAACAAAATCATCAGGTTTACATATAAATTTCAACACGGCTACAAAAAAGGAGGCCCTAAAGGGATAAAGAATCCCGCTAAGTAGGGACACCAAATTACAGATTACATTAGAAAATTAATGGTGGCCTTTAAAGAAAGATTATAATTGAAAACATACTTGCAGTGACCAAGTGAATGTTAAAGTAAAAAAAAACAGAAAAGAAACTAAATGAACCAAAAACAGGAAAACAAGAAAAGGAAAGCGAAACTGAAGCAGTTGCTCAACACTGTTGAGTCAATATACAATACAAAGCAAAAATACTTAACTAGCTTACAAGTAGAGATTAGGTAGGTCTACTACCATGCACAAGAATCGGGCGAAAGGTCAGACAAGGTCGTTTGTAATACAGTACATTGTATAAGGTAGGTGCTTAATTTCTTTTTGAATACCCAGATGCTGGGGGATAAGCGAATTTCCACTCACACTATGCAACAGTTCACACACACTATGGCAACAGCTCGTGCAACACTATGGTAATTCTGACATTTTCTTCCAGTTTACCTAATCTTCACCTCTTGTAAACATTTCAACACGGTATTATTTCAACATAATACCGTCTTTCTCCTCTGTGTCCATCAGGCCGTTCCAATTCGAGACAACACCCACAGAATCTATCCGACTGCCTATCTTCATTACTTATGGATCTCGAACCGAACCTGACCCTTTATCCGCCTAATCAATTGTTTTGACTGAGCACCTATAAATAGGCTGGTTTATATTTATATGGCGCCACTTTAAGAAAACTTGATTTAATCATCCTTATTACAATAAATCATCTCAATTATAGGGATGAGCCGATTGGCATTTTTGTCGATTTCCGATTCCGATTAGTTGGCCTGCTTTTAAAGCCGATTCCGATGCCGATCCGATTAATGGCAATGTTCACTTTTGTTTGGTTCTAGGCACTGTTTGTTACTAAAAGCCCGACTGTCCGCCATTTTGATGACGCGTCTAATCACAATTTTATTATTTTACACGGACTTTCAATAGTTAAGATTAAATATTACCGTAGGAGGTCGCCAAAACACGTTACTATTTTTGTATTAATGAAAAAATGAATTGTTTTGGTCCAAAAAATTACTTTTTTCTTATTCGGATTTTAAGGCCTGGGATCGCCGATGAACAGAGATGAACTGCTTACTGTTCTTGTCCACGGCTTCCCATCAGCAGTATCTGGCGCTTGTTCGGAGTAAGATTCGTTGACTTTGGAGCCCATCTGTCCGGGTTTAAGCTGTCCAGAACGCCCTGTGCGTGCTTGTAGACGTTGGCCAGTGCTTCCAAGACACCGAGGCATTGGATCTTCGCTTTGCTGATGCTGTTCACGCATGCGCCGTAGGCTCGGTCGACGAACACTTTGCACGCCTGTCACGTGATCAAAAAGTTGAATGCGTCATATCCGTTCATGGTGATGACGTAGCATAACGTTTATGTAGTCATGATTAATTAAACTATAATGTATTAAATGATTTGCTTAAATAAATAAATAAATAAATAAATAATAACAACAACAACAACAGCAACAACAATAACTAATATCTAAGTCCCATAAAGCAGTGCTTCCCAAACTTTTCAGTGTAACGGACCGGCAAAGTTAAGTTTTCAGTGTCACGGACCGGCAGGAATTTTCCCACTGCAGGAAGACCGGTGCCAACTTTATTAATTATTTCTGTTTTTCTGTCAACTAAAATAGGTGCCTCAAATATGTATTAAAATTGATTAAAATGCATGTTTAACCAATTCTATTATCCTATTGCCCTTTAACTGCTAGCCTAATAAGTGCTTTTTGTCATGATTTTTTAAAATATAGTGATTTCTTGATTCCGAGACAATTTGACGAGTTTCTTGACTCACTCTGCGGACCGGCAACTGAGGGCTCGCGGACCGGTGCCGGTCCGCGGACCACCACTTTGGGAAGCACTGCGGCATAAAGGATCACATGTAAGCCTACACTGAGGCAAATATAGCAAGAATAGCAATAATAATTCTACGAATAATAGCACTAATAATACATGTCAAACGGATGAGAATGTCGTGTCGTCTCGTAGGAGCTGCTCAGGGCCTATTAATAATAATATTCTTTATTGAAACAATCCGGTTGACAAACCGCAACCGGTTACAGTGTACAGTTATGCAATTGAAACAATTCACAAGAACACAAATGACAAAAGACATAAATCTTAACTACTAACAGAACAGACAGCCTGCAATACACGGCGCTAATATACTTTGAGACGAATCCATCACTTACTTTCTGTGAGCCAAACAATTGGAGAAGACCGTTGTGAATGCCGTGATTGAGCTGCCGCAGTTTCTCCTCCAAAGGTTTCAGGTCATCCTCGGCCCTGGCCACTGCTTCCTGCAAACTGACCATCGTCAGATTCAGCTGACCGACGAGCGCCTTGTACGGATTCGTCATCAGCATCGACTGGTTGTAGGACTGGTCGATTCCGCAAGAGAAACTTCGAGAAATCTCCCTCAGGTTCAGACAGATATTGGTCACAGGGCCGCAGAGGAGAACTCCGGTCATCAGGAGAAGGAATCCGATGCGTCCGGTCTGCGAGGTGAAGATGGAGGGCCCTGCCAAGGCTCCGCAGCATCTGACTCGCTTCGACACCAAGCAGGTGACGGCAACGAGGGGTGACGCCACGGATGAGACCACCATGGCAACGAGGAATTGGTAGCGTAGATGGAAGGATAGGTAGAAGTAAAGGAAGGCGGCCAAGGATAAGCCCAGGAGGATACAGACGACCCACCTGAGGAAGCCCTTGTCTCCGGAGGGTTCCTGGTAGAAGACGGCCGTCTGTCTGTACGAGTCGGAGACCTTGTGACGCCTCGAGGGTTTCGCTGGTCTTACCACCGTCGAGGAGAGACGGAGCGGCGTTGATTCCGTGGCCGCTCCCTGGACGACTCTTGCTGGTTCCTCGTGGTCGAGAACGGAGAGGTGATCCGTGGAATCTATCGTTTCGTAAGCGCCAGTTTTTCCGAGGATGTACTGATCATGATCGTAGAGGCAGCGGATCGAACAAGAACCTTCAGCATCGACTGGTGATCTGGATAGTTTACATCGGTGTTTTCCGAAATCCATCGGGTCTTTCCGGAGAACGGAGTACGCTTTATTCAAGTCCAGCAGGGCGTGTCCGTTACAACTTAGGTCATCTTCGCGCCGGACAAATCTGAGAGTGGTATTCCCATCGACGAAATGAGCTCCTAGTGTCCTTAGATTCGGACAGGACATGCTGCCAGATCGTGGTCCTCTCTGGAGACTGGTTTCACTGGCTTCCCGGCGCAGTCTGTCTCCGACGCCCAGTATAGCGTTCCTTCTATATACTCGGGTTGGAACGAAGTCACTGTTGGGGCATCTTGTAGTGACGAGATGCGAAGATAGTGGCGGCTGCAGCAGAATCTGTGTCGATATTCCTTTGGGTTCCGTAACGAATTGGGTTCCGTAGCTAGTGTTCCGCGGAAGGTTCCTCGACTCGGACACCACCAGATCCGACTTCTTCCCCGGCCAGATGTTCTTTCCTTCTGTAAGTCGATTCACCGCAACAGAATCTGCCACCATAGAAGTTACCCGACCAGTTTCAGGTGCTCTTTGACTGAGAGAAGTAGCTCCGAGATGCTGGTTCCTCCTCATATCCGGTACCGTCATGGGAACTAGTTCCAGTCTATCGATGCACGAATTACAACCACCTGCCTGCGAGTCGCGGTTTCTGTACCCAACCCCAAACGTCACGAATTCCCTACAAACCATCGCGTTCCTCTTCGGTCCACTTGAGTAGTTCGGCGAACATATACCGGTCATGCTCTGTTGGCTTGTCCTCGTTGTAGCATTTCGTTCCATTTTCGGACACTAATGCGCCACCTTCGCTCCAAATGCGTTCACTGTCAACTCCTGCGCTATTTCAATCGCAGATTTTATAGACTCCCCCGAGGGTGATAGAGATTGCAAATCGGAATAGGTATTATCCGCTAAGAGACACTCACAGTTATGAATCCTGTCATCGAACCAAACAGAGGAGCCGACAAGAAGCCAAATAAGCTAGGCTTTTAGTTCCTGTTTCTGAGCGGATGGTTTGGATTATCTATTATATAGTACAGATATTCTGATTTTGGCAAATGTAGCAAGACAGTCTGTGTCATTGCCCCACTGCGGACGCTAGGTAAGAGGAGGCTGGACGCCAGATTCGAAAAATGCCAGATCAATATCCGAATTCAGGACATCTCAAAGTTCTCAGAATAATGTGTAGCACAGACGCAAGTTCCATGCAGCAGCAGATCTTTTCAGATTAAATTCGTCTCCAATAAAGCCAGCAGCAACCCTTACTAGCTGTATATTTCAATGTTCTCCATTAATGAAACCTACACATGTTACGACCAAACCTCGTGTAGCTTAACAAGCCAACGGGCACATTCTATAGATATACAGCAGGTCTAAGAACATGCAGGGTCACATATTACTTGTGAATAATTATAGGCCTAAACCTACGCACTGTCAATACCTATTATTTCGAAATACTATTAAAGGCCTATACAATGAGGCCGATCTTGGGCCTAAAACTACTCAGACCTAATGATGCACGCATTTTATAGCGCCACTTTGAGGGAAGCGTCCAGTAGTTAAGTGAGCACGAACGTCGCTTGCTTTCGCTGCGCTCCCGTCCGACCAAAAACATTGCTCGGAAATTCTTCCGCCGGGTGACGCGGCTCCGACCGGATCGCATCCGCGTTGTTGCGTCCACATCCGCCAGTTTTGTTTGTCGAGGAGGCCTCGCTACCGATGACCGAGCGGTCAACCGGACGCACGAAGCCCGATAAGCCTCGCGCGCGTCGGTCCCCCTCTCGCCCGCCGGTCCCCCGCGCGACCGCCCGCCCGCCCATCCGGCCCGTCGTGAATAATACATGTGTGGTTTCGAGTCGCTGGTTGCCGTTGGTGGGTGGAGAGGGGGTCCTGGGGAAGGCGTCCGGGATTTCGAGAAGCCGGTTGGCTTGGATTGGCTCGCGGGGGTCATTCGATTCCTCCTGCCGTTGTGGAGAGATCCCTATCGCGGTCTCTTGTAGGTACAGCGAAGCGATCGGCTGTGTATAATTCGCTGAGAAGATTAGGTCGCAATCAATGCCCGGCATGTACTCAATACAATGCAGATAAACAGTGCCCGATCGATGCATGGTCAGTCGGCTACCCATCCGTCCATCCGTCCCTCCATCCGTCCATCCCTCCATCCGGAGATGGAGAATCCGTCCGTTCGTCCATCCGTCCATCCATCCATCCGTCCGTCCGTCCGTCCGTCCGTCCGTCCGTTCATCCATCCGTCCCTCCATCCGGAGATGGAGAATCCGTCCGTTCGTCCATCCGTCCATCCATCCATTCGTCCGTCCGTCCGTCCGTCCGTTCATCCATCCGTCCATCCGTCCCTCCATCCGGAGATGGAGAATCCGTCCGTTCGTCCATCCGTCCATCCATCCATCCATCCATCCGTCCGTCCGTCCATCCGTCTCTCCATCCTTCCATCCGGAGATGGAGAATCCGTCCGTCCATCCATCCACCCCTCCATCCGTCCGTCCATCCACCCATCCATCCATCCATCCCTCCATCCGCCCGTCCGTCCATCCGTCCATCCATCCGTCCATCCATCCATCCATCCATCCGTCCATCCATCCATCCCTCCATCCATCCATCCATCCGGAGATGGAGAATCCGTCCGTACCTATATCCATCCGTCCGTCTCTCCATCCGTCCATCTATCCATCTATCCGTTCGTCCATCCGTTCATCCATCTGTCTGGAACAACAACGCATTTATGGAGAGCCAAGCACGATAGAGACGATGAGAATCTAAGCGACACCAAAGTCATTTGCATTCATTATACGAACAGCGATCCAACGTTGTTCCTTGGATGGCTTCGTCTCTTCATCTGTACCTTTCTGTTCTCCTCTTCTATACCTCTTTGTCCTCCTCTATACCCCTGTCTTCGTTAACTTTTATCTATTACCCTGCTCTCTGGATTGCTAACTCTCTCTTGTTGTATCCATGTCTCCTCTTGTGTAGCTCTTTACTGCCCCTGCTCCGCCTGCTCCTTCAGATTCTTCTCCTCCTTCTCTTCTTCCTCCTTATCCTTTTTCTCCTCCACCACCATCACCTCCATCTATAAAACTATGCATCTGTTCATTTCCAATTCATAACCCTACTCCCTTGATGGCGACCTCTTTGACCTCTCCTCTTCTGTAGCTCTATCTCCTCTTGTTCTCCCTATCCTGATCTTACTCCTTGACCCCTATACCCATGCATCTGTTCACATAACCTATCCATTACCTTGTTCCCTGGATAGCTTCCTGTCCTCTTTATACCTCTATCTCCACTTCTATAAATGTCTGTATGTCTCCTCTTCTGTATCTCTTCTCCGTTCATTCCTTAAACATCACCCAACTCTCTGGAAGGCTTCTTCTCTTTCTTCTATACAGAGTAACACACAATAAAACGCTAGTATGAAACAATCTCTGTATCTAGAGTAGTCTGTAATAGCAAAAACGTGATCAAGAACGACTGCTTTAGTGTCTTGCGCGATTAGACATTTTCTTTAAAAGGTAGCATTTGAGAGCAGGTACCAAATGCAGAACCTCAAACTACACGGTTCGCTGCTTGATACGGTCAATAGGAGTAATTTTCGTTGGTACGAGATGTACAAGAAGTGAAGAGCCCTCAGTTTTTGCACTGCTGTACTATACCCAATTCCTTAATACCATGAGTAAAGAACACCCATCTTTTTCAAATACAACAACAATAGTAAAATATAAATATAAATTATCACGCGAGAAGGAATGGAAGGCAAACGATTGGTCCACCCCAGTTTCAATACCAGAGCGACGCCCCTGCTCCTTCGGATCGGAATACATAAACGTGGAGACAGATTGCCGGGCAAATGAATCCGGATTGTGGGCTTGTTCTTCGGCCGACCTGGAATTAAAACGAGAGCCTGATGAATGGTCCGCCTCATCGCCGATGCACGAGGGGAGAGACAGAGCGCGAGGGATTGGAGGCAGAGCCCTTCGCGTCCTCGATCGATTGAATACTGATCGCGGATTCTGGAGAGGATGGGAGAAGCCCCTTCGACCTCTAATTGGCTTCCGGTTGCCCGGCTGAGAAATGAGTCTGCTCAACGACTCCGGTCGCTACATAAATGCTTAATTTCTAGAGGCGCAATATAAGCGAATTCGGAGAACTCTCCTATGAGAGACGCTGAATCGATATCTGGCTTCCCAACCAGGGCAGAAATATGAGTCGAGATTTCTGCTCCACCTGCATTCCCTATCAAACTTAGCTATAATTAAATAGTACACTGACCGTACACTGAAGGTGGGAAGATCAGACGGCCAGGGAGTGGACTGGCTATATGCCCTCGTATGCCAAGGTCAAGAAAATGAAGTCGCTAACTCGTCATACCAATGGCTGTCTCTCAGGCTAAATTAACGGACTGCTGTTCTTCAATTTTAGTAACTTACGCCACCCATTCTTTCTGGGTTGAATCGAAGGGGTGACGCTGTCCAAGCCCCTTTCCTTACCTCTGACTGGGGGTGGGGGAGGGCTCGTCGACAGGCGATCCAGCTTTACCAGCTACCCCCCACCACACGTCTTTGTAAATTTCTGGGTCTGAAGTGAATGTACAAAACTACAAAGCATCCATCGATGTTCGGATCCTGAGACAGGACATCACAAAGTCCCGTCCTTAAAGAAGACTTAGCTCATTCCGAACTTGAGAGAGAACAGGTGCCAAACGCAGAACGCCAAACTACACGGCTCTCTGCTTGATACGGTAAAACGTTGGCCTAATAGGAGTAATTTTCGTTGGTACGGTACCCGTACCCTCAGTTTTAGGGATGGGGTGTAAGTCCGTGTAACAATACCCCCCCCCCCGTTCTGGAGCAATTGTCCTGATATGTTGAACAAAGTATAAGCGCAGAACGGTCATCTTTCAGAGCCAGTGACGTGAGTGACTATTAGTACAGAGCAGGGATAGAGTCACTTCCTCCCCGCTACAGTTGAAGCCTTAATTGTGTAAGCTTATTGGACACCGTTGCCATTGAAGTTATAAAGTTATAAATTACAATTATTATTACAGTTAGACACCGCAATCGTTAAAAATCCGTTTAACTTGCAGTTATTGCGACTAAGTCGAAACTTTACTCAGATTTTATTAATTCTGCCTCGAAGTTTCTCTCGAGGTTCAGTTGGTCCAAAAGTGATGTTACTACATCGTTTGCTTGTATTCGCAGGTTTGAGCTAGGCTATTAAATGCTTTCGCATCGGTTAATTGTATTCGCGGATGTAAGCTATTAAATACTTTCGCGTCCAGATCTGTCTGTCTCTGTCTGTCTCTGTCTGTCTGTCTGTCTGTCTGTCTGTCTGTCTGTCTGTCTGTCTATCTATCTGTCTGCCTGATCTAAGTCGCAAATGTGTTCTGTGATCCTATCTATACACAGTTTTAAGATCACTGAATCCAATAATTCAAGCGGTCAGCGATCGCTAATGCACATATTATCTGCGTCTTACATCTCGCCGATACTAAACGCCGCCGTGACCCGCCGCATGCCGGTCGGGGCCCCGACTAACGCCGACAAAACTCACTCGTGAGTTATTATCCGCCGGGGAACGATTTCTCCGGGTTCGTTTATTTGTGACACCGCCCACCGGCAAGCACGTTTATAGAATTCAACATTAGTAGGCTCTATATCCGACATCCTTGCGCCAAAACCGTGGAACAACCCAAGCCAAACAACACGAACATCAACATATTGGGGGTATGCGAAGAAGGGGAAAGGGGAGATGAGGGGAGACTGTAAGGGGGTTGCAGGGCCGTGGTTACGAGCACGTCCCAGCAGAGGGGAGAAAGTCGTTTTAACAAATCACACACATCGCCCGAATGTGAAGAAGGCAATGATCAGGCGCTTCCATTAAGGGATTGGCCGAGCGGCCACTCATAAAGTGCCGCCTTTGTACAATCACTCATATCCGTGCATATCAACTCACTCCGGATGCTCAGTGCTTCTGCTGCTGCTGCTGCTTATGAGGACTATGATGGTAGTCATCGTGACTACAACTATCACGATTACGATACGACGACGATGATGATGATTAGATGATGACGATTAGGCTGGTGATGATGAAGATACATGAAGATACATTTCTTCTTTCGCCCGTCGGCCCTTTTTGCCCTCATCGATTCCAACCACAGTTCTCACCCGGTCAGCGGTAGAACACAGTTGGTTAGTAACTGTTGCTGTTTAGCGACACTGTGTCGTAACAAAGATGATTAGTGTCGCCCTCCTCCTTTCTCCAGGCTTGGGACTGGCACTACCAGAGTACGGGCAGTGACTGAGTTAATACGGAACTCGGTAGGTTATTAATCTCTTATTTACTCACACCTTGACAGAGTTCGTGGGAGCGAATTTATTATTACGCATTTATCAAGAGCCACTATATCTACTGACCAATGGGGTAGGGAGATGGTTGATCACGCTGGCACGAGGATCAGAAAGACGCGGGTTCGATGCCCGTTAGCCCCATAAGTTCACTCAGCCTTCCACACCCAAGAGGGCGAATGTAAAATGAGAAGTAGGCCTAGGACAGATGGGCGCCTGGCAGGCTGCCATACAGTTAACTTCGACTCATGTTAAACTTGGTATTATTCGTTTCTACTATATAATGTAGCCTAATCTTACTGCGTACTTGTCAGTCTGAATTAATAAACGAGTATTATAATTCATTATAATTATTAATATTATTAATAATAATAGTAATATTAATAATAATAACAGTAATAATAATAATAATAATAATAATAATAATAATTTAAAAAATAATAAAAATAATAATAATAATAATAATAATAATAATAATAATAATAATAATAATAATAATAATAATACTATTATTGTTATTGAGACAAATTTATTTCTTCACAAATCCAACAAATCCAACAAACTGATGTACACTGTTTGTACAGACTTATTACAAATAACTTTTATTATTATTATTACTACTACTATTATTATTAGGCTACTATTATTATTACCATGCATCAGTCCATAGCGCTGAGCAATATTGTGAGTGAGTGACTTGCCCACCGTCCCAACACAGCAGCAATCGTCTCAGGGGATGGGGATCGAACCCTCACCCTCCTCGTAACAAGACAAGCGCTCTAACCAATTGGCCACCATGTCCCACGACAGCTCAAGAGAAATTGACAAAGTTTGACCTCTGACCGCGACGATTCAATTCAAGTTTCGTGTCCGCTTTTATTGCGGTTCATCGGAAGATCTCCATTTATCTCTGCGCAGACTTTGGCCGACGAAGAAATAAACGCAACGCTATAAAGAACTGTTAAGATGCAGATAACTTTGACCCCACAGTTTAAAGGTCAATTTCGTGCATAATATTTTGACCATGTCTGGCGCTTTCGGGTGGCTAATATTCTAGACGAAGACGGCAGACACTTTGAAGGCGTTTTATGGCTAATCTTTCGACAGAATGTCTGCAGTTATGTGTAGGCCTAAGGGGATTGACCAATGGCCGCGTGTATCTATGCGTGTATGTAAGCTTACATGTATGTTCATATTATTTTATGCATCTATGTATGCATTCATGTTTCTAGATAGGTATATAAATTATATATATATATATATATATATATATATAATATATATATATATACAATTTTCAAGCCTCCCTTGGTCCAGAGACTTCAAATATAATGCTATGCATCAACTATGGATGAAAATCCATTGGTCGGGTTCCACGTGTGTGCGTGGGCTCGTCACTGGTGACTCTTCCAGTTTTCCGAGCATTGTTTTGCTCACTGATGAAGTTGTTTAAACGACATTTAACATCATCGCCCATAAAGGAGCCCTGTCAATTTTTTTCTAGAAGTGACTCCATATAGGCTAAATGTCTAGTTACATTAACAATTATTATATGCATATTTAGTTGCAGATAAATTGTAAATGTAAATACTGAATTATTAGACGTGTATTAGAAGCCACAGTTCAACGATACATTCCACGCAAAGACCGCTAATGAACAGTCGACTACTGTACACTGGATATAGATTAAATTTTCTGCCGATCATTGTTTCGCAAATATTTCCGTTTAGACGTATTTTGAAGGGTGACATGATCGATGGTCCCCGGCGGATGATCAGACCGCGTTGATTAAATTCCCTTTTGTTTTCTAAGAAAAGCCGAAACTCCGGCGTGTTATTAGCGGCCATCTTTTTCGACTCGCCGCACAATGGCGCCACCTCTATCAGCGCCCCCTTGCCGTCGAAGCTGTCCAAACAACGACTTAACCGAGGACTAGAAGCTCCCAAAAACGGCAGAATCATCGACCCGATAGCAGGATCGGTTTAAATAACAACTCTGTTCATGGCCTGTTATAGGGAAGACACGACATGGATAGACTAATTGGTCGGCCTCTGTAAACCAAATCTCCAGAAGTCGTTCGTTTGGGGGCGCCTTCGCGGATGTGGGAATCGCGTCGACTCTATTGATTACAAATTCTTCGTTGTCGTTGTCAACGACCTCTTGGTCGTCGTCTACTGTCAGCGCATAGCGGCGCTGTATACAGTGCTACCACTCCTTGGGAATTTTCCCCAGATCCCAAGATCTGGGGATTTTGCATTGCAATCTTGGGATTTTTTCTAGGGTCTACAGACTAGTTTTTACAGTACTTTCCAACAGTGGCAGATAATCAGATTTTTAGAAGACTCGCTCAGTGTCTGAAATACGTTTATTATTACTGTAACTTGTAAACATTGTAATTTGTTAATACAATGTTACGCTCCGGGTTTTTCTTTGTGCATAATTGTGACTGTTATAACGCACTTAATATTTCATCGTAACTTTTTTCTTTTCAGTAACTTGGCTCTTTTAGGTAACTGTTGGCCAATCTTTGAATTTTTCTGGCAGGATCTTGGGATTTCAGAAAATGGAGAGTGGTAGCACTGCGGTGTATATATTATGGGGTCCTCTAGGCAAGTGGAGGCCTGCATGCATTCCAATTCTTATTTGGGAGGCAATTGCAAAAGTCTCGGGTCACTACAGGAAGAGCTGGTCATTTGTAAGAGCGCGTATTGTAAGGTCTGTTGTTCGACGAGAGGCGATCAACTGTGGCAGAAATGTAGCAAAACCATATAATCGAGTCTAGGGGGATTGAGCCGCTCGACTCTCGTTCAAACGGAACCTGAAGAGGGGATTTATTCAGTGGGGTAGAGCGTAATGAATGGGTTAGGGTTATAAGCCTACTAATAGGCCTACTGGTAAACGTACACCAGTAGGCCTATTATGGGGATGAGAGGAACAACTGTGGTCGAGCAACAACCAATGACTGAGATCCTGAACATTACAATAACATCACCACTTCTTTCCATATGTCATCATATAATCTCTATGTGGTTAAATGCAATCAATTAAAAGTCACAAAAGTAACTTCAGTGCTTCTCTAAACCCTGGCATGATGCCAGGTAACAAAAACAGCATTGCAAATTTGTAACAGTTTTTCAGATCCACAATTCAATTACTGTAGAGTAAAAACATTAAAATGTTACATACATTTCAGATTAAAACGAAGTGTCAAGTAGAAGTTATTGAAATTGACACCTAAGATGGTAAATTAGTAATTAATGACCTTCACAAGACCGTTGTGATGAATTGCTGCTATTAAGTATTTCACCGATATTTTGTGTAATGGAGAGGTCCTGGCAACCTCAAACAAGCAAAATTCTATCAGGAATAACATCAAAACAACACTTACGATATGTAACAGCCTAAAAATGTATTATTCATAGTTGCTTAATTGTGTGGAACTGCATAAAATGTAAAATTAGTGTGCAATATTTATTGGAGAAATGAACCATTCTGCCCACGAACGTTCTGACTAATAGTATATCTCACTGGAGATACATTTCCCTATACATATTGCTTTTGTTCACAAGTCTCCCTCTCCAAGGTCGTGTCAACCACAAATCACACCCTGGCAAATTATTTACACTGTTACTAGATTTGTTTAAATCTTGAACTCAGGTTTAATATCAGAAACTGAGAATTTACAAGAACACAAAACGCTGGCTCAATGTACGAAATCAGAGAATAACGAAAACCACATTCTTCATTGGTCTGTTTTTGATAACCATCCAATATCAGTCAAAGGCCACACCTACAAATACAAAACAGTCACCTTGGCACCCATCTACAAAACACTTACATTCACATTTCCAAACAGTTAACCCTTTAACGACGAGCGTGTACTAAAATGTATGGGAACCAAAGGCAGCTCGTCGTTAAAGGGTTAAGCATAACTCAGCTTCAAGAGCGTTGCCAGGAAACAATTTCTGGTGTTTTCCATTGGACATTGTCGCAGAGTACGGGGTCAGTTTTTAAAAGTTAATTATTTCAGCAATTATTTATTTGGGGGTTTGAACCAGTAACCCCCCCTTAATATGTATGTATGTATGAGCACTTGTTTTAGCGCCCTTCATGATTTCTACTCAGAGGCGCTCCCGAGTACAGCGTGGACACTGAAACGGAGTTTCACGCTGAAGCGCATGAGCAATTGCGAGTGAAGGACTTACCCAGGGTCCCTACGCAGCGGCTTGAGGTGGATTCGAACCCGCAACCATCCGGCTGCAAGGCACCGAGCATACCCCTACACTACCGCGCTCCAAAATATGCCTATGTTCAGTCTACTTATTCATAGGCATACTACTGGTTCGTTATGTTAAATCCGTTATGGCACAGAAGTTGGCCAGCACTTGCACAAAACGCACTCTGTATTAATTTTAAAACTTACCCGAAGTAAAGCACGACTTCTCAAAAGTCCGTAAGGCACCGGGCCGTAAGATCTCGAGTCAGTTGAGTTGTCTTTGTTGTCGCCTTCTAGCCAGACATGACCTCGCGGAACCTAAAATCCCAGAAACACAAACTACAGCAATGATCCAAATAAAAATTTACCAGGCTATACCCAAACACTCTTGATAGCACCCATGTAATGAAATGTACATTAATGGATTCTATTTTTATATAGAAGTTCAATTTTTTTTAAAGTTTACTGAATCATATACATACTATACATGACCAACAGGTATTTAGTTATACAGACAAATACTCAGGCTGGCACACACTAAGTGCTAAAAACAAGTATTATATTCTTAATTAAATTGCAGCAACCTTAATGAGTACTTTGTTAAGTCTAAAGCAACTTACAATTCATGAGAAGAAACTGACAGCTTATTGAGTCATTCCCCTTGTTAATAAGCAATGAGAGTTCATAAACACAATGTAATGAATTGCAGTAAATAGTCAGACAACAGCGAAACATAGTCCAATGGATGACAGTAAAAGCAAAACGTATGATCAATGCTGGTCAATCAAACTCTTTGTAAGCACAACTATAAAATGCTTTTAACGAGTGTCGTTCACATGTTAGAATCAATGGAATTCCAGAGCTGTGGAACATTTACTCTAAAAGAGAAATATCAAACATTTGTTCTACTTGCAATCAAGACAAATACCAATTTTAAACAGCACTTTCATGTACATCTATATCAATGTCATAATTGAACTGCCCAAATGATGCCAAATGCTTTCAGCCTAACCAGTTTATTCTACTAAAGTACCTACTGTTTTCTTAGATACAAAATCACTGGTTTCGATTTCCACCGGACATCCTTCAAGCTGAACAACTCTCTTGCAGATGTACTGCGCTGGATTCGTTACGGATCGACAGATGACCACATCTCCACTAAAAAGTAACAGTTTATGAAGATCAAAGCAAATGAAAAACAGATTTTGAGTGTCAAAGTAAATTAATACAACCGAAAATCTCAAAATGGACGCTTTAAGAATTACAGAAAAGCGAAATCTAATACAACGTCCAGCTTGACTCAAGGATATCAACACAGAGACAAACGAATTTTAGATACAACTGCTCCATCCAAACAACATGCCTTCGTGATATTTCTTTGAGCAATGCTGAAACTTGTTGACATTAAAAGGCAATTAAACATACCAGCAGAAACACTGAACGTTAGACCATCTGATCTAAAGGAAGAGAAGATGTGAGCAAAGGAAGCAGAGTTTCAATACCAACTACATGTAAGCAATCTTCACTTCCCAATGCTAGAATAGTCTCCATGAACCGCTTTAAACCAACAATAAAAATGCTGCTCTAGCTTCTAAGCTTAATCTTATAATATAAGTCTTAGTTTGTTTACGTTGTCCTTCCTTATGTTTGTTTGTCTGTTTCTAAAGGCTCCGAAACGGAACGCTTTAGCGATTTGAAAAATCGCACGAAACGTTATTACGCCACGTCTGTTTCAACGCGACTATTTTCAGCTCACAATTTTATTTAAACGCTGACATATGGACATTTTAAACTTCAAAATTATGAGGTTCCGTAATACCAATAACGGAGTCCATTAATATGCATATTTTAACCTCGCTTGAGCGGCGTGACGTAAGAGAAATGTTGTCTTACGTCACGCGAGGCGCAATCGAAATAAAACACGGGCTCCGTTCCGAAAAATTACGAGCGCTGTAATGGAACACGATCGAGCTTCGTTTACTATTATATTATTTAGCCCGGGAACAAATAATAGGCCTATATAAGGTAGAGATAAAATTACGCATGGGGAAACCCCGGGCAAAGCCGGGTAAAAAATGCTAGTAATCACATAAAAGAAACTCTTGAGTAATGATGGAAGGAAAGCATGCCTTTGAGGTGTATGCAGAAACTAATCTTATATTGTAGCCAGTACATACGTACAACTAAATAACGAAATACATGCTAGTAATCTGTTTAGCAAAATTCTATCAGAAAAGTTGTGTTTCACTAACTTCAAATATGACTGGAAGTACCTAAATAGTGCTACTTACACAAATTTATTTTAACACTACGTTACCAAACATTTCTAAATCTGAATACAAAATTTTAGCAAGGACATGAAAATCCTAAATTTCCAATATAAACAGCTACTTATATAAGAAAATTCGTTAAGAAGCATCAATAAGAAGCAGATACATACACTGAGAGCTTTTTATTCCAAACACTTAGGTGTTCTGTAAGTAAAACATCATCCGGTCTAATGTTCGGCAGCATAGATGGACCTGCACACTAAAAAAGAATTTAAAAACACTATTTAATAAAACGTGCTACTAACTTAAACATCCGCAGTCATCTTTAGTAAAGATCCATAATCACTTGCCATATAATTAATTAACCAGAGTTGACCAGAACAGTTTAATGATGCAAAAGTGTAACTCTTCCTTGTGTTGCACACAGCAAAATCCATTCACCATTTCACTTAAACAATTTTATTAATCTTTTACATTCCTTGCAAATAAAGATACTAATCAAAATTATATATAAATGACATTATTCACCTTTACTATGATGGCAATACAGACGTCATCACATTAGATTAAATTTTATTAGGTGAGAATTTATTAGTCACAAGATTAGAACCGATTACTCACAATAACAAAATCGGCCAAATATTCAAAAGTACAGTGGGCAATACATCCACACTGAGCCACAGTTACTCCGATTCCCAAGGCCTTTGTCAAAATTCGTTTAAACATGGTTCGAGTAGCGACAGGATGTACAGGTATCTAAAATATTAAATACAATTGTAACTGGTTGCGGTCTGTCAACCTGTCAGAAAATAAAACGAATATCTATCAGTTAACACCAACTTTGAAAAACTCTTCATTATGGTATAAATGTAAATGCAGAGTATATACCGGTAACTACCGTATTATGGCATCGACCACGTTCAGTTTTTAATGAACTGATCGCGCAAGATCTTTAATCACCCTTCCTGTTTGAAGGTGCCCCTCGTCAGTAAAGTTCCTTGTGGTATAGACTAGTACGTGTCAAAAAGCACAATTAAGTACCGTATTTTGAATATCCTCAAAACTGAATCACTTGAAGCAAGAGTAAACTTCGACAAAATTGCATTATCCTTGAAAATGAGACACGCTTATAGTATCGGGGGCTGAAGGATATAGTGCGTAAGTTTACTGGCGCCGTGAGGGTCGGTTAGGGTCAAGGCTAGGGTTAGTGTCGTCATTAAAAAACCTGGTACCGTCCAGCATCCGCGCAGCATGCCCAAAGATACTCTATAAATCCTTCAGCCCCGATACTATAAGTTTGCCGAAAATGATGCTGGTAATAATGTAAACACTGGTTATTAGACGATCCGATAATTCAAAGTCAGAACATTCACAGAAGATTTCATGAAGAATCTCGTCTTATTAAATAATTCACAAAAGACTGGTTCATACTCATATAAGGGTCTCGAATACGCATTGGTTTAGCATAATGTTACGCCTTTCCTAAGGATATTAATTAAATTAATTAAAAGGTTTCGATTCCAACTTAAACCGTAACCTCATGTTATATTACGCCTTCCAGGCATTTATTGCAACGATCAATAATGCCAGACCTTGAACGTCTATTAAAGTCCTTATGCACCGCAGCGCCTCTGGTGGTCAGGAAATATGCTTGTTTAAATTGCAATTTCAAAGGTCATATTTTATCTATGAATAGAAATTGGTGAATGGTCATTTATGGTTTAAAAACCATTATTACACATAAATTATAACTTCTTATTAAATGTCATGTGACGAGTTGCAGAGCTCAAGCATCGCACCGGATATACAATTTTAGCACGCGTTTCCTTTGCTGTATATATAGATATGTAGAGTCCTTGGCATTCTGATCACCATGGGTCAAATGAGCCTAGTGCCAAAGATCGTAGAGTCTTAGACTCTAAGATCTTTGATAATACAGCCTCAAGGACTTCAGGTATGTGGGCATGATAGGCCTAATCAACGACCCCTTGCTCATAATATTACAGCAACTGTGTAAAATCTCCTCTGTACAGTATCATTTTAGCTGAATTGTCAGAAATTTCAATCGTGTAGAATTTAGTACTTCTGAATTTGTATTGAAAGACCTGCACACTAATTCAACTAAACTGAAATTCTTGCTCTTTGAAATTCTTGCTCTCTAAAAAGAACAAGAATTTCAGTTTAGTTGAATTAGTAGGATGGATCACACAACTGTCATTATTATTCTAGAGGGACGAAGCAGCTAGGTCCATGAACCGATTTCCAAATGTATGTTAAGGATGAGGTGATGAAATGGCTGAGAATTGTAGAGTGGAAGAGGGGTGAAATAAGAAGTCTTTAAATGTACGTGCGGGATACCCTGCACTTGTTCCCATACCCACAGCAGATTGCCTACAGGATCTTTGCGTTGGTCTGGCACTGCATTGAGGGACTGGCTCTTCCGTACTTGCTGGAATTTTGCTCTCCTACCTCGGTTGTTCAACGTCGATCCACCCTCCGATAGGCAGATCAAGTTGATCTCTTGGTCCCCCACTCGCGGACCACTATCATGCAACGCCGTTCTTTTACGGTCACTGGCCCTACAACCTGGGCTCCTTGTTATTCTGCACCTAGTGCCCCGAGGTCACTCTAGTATGTTTTACCAACCTGAAAACTTTATTTAGCCAGGGTTGGGCTGGAAGTGCTCCTGAGTAGGCTGCGTTGAAAACTTCTTTAATAATAATTTAATTTAAATTTATGAAGCCCTATAAATGACGCCTCAGCAGCTCTCAGGACCCTGAACACATCAATCTAATGTACAAATACTTTTAAGTTCAACTTGAATGCATGCATGTATGTAAGAATGATAGTAGACATGCATAATGTGGTAATATGTACAGTGTAATTCAATTTTATATTGTCACGTGCTAAAAAAAATGGCTAACTGAGTGAAAACTGTTACTTAAATAACGTTGAGGGTATTTGTTGAGCTGTTCAGGCAATGTATTCAAAACATCTCCAATGTTTTACAGAATCTCATCTATTCTGCAAAAGTCAAACATCTTTTAACCTCAATAAACACCAAAATACAATAAAAAAATTTGTAACCTGTCTCAATCGAAATAAAACGAAAATATGAAGCACTAGTCGCTGCATACGTATGCCGCTGTTCGGCAAACAGTCAGTCGCTTAGTTCGGTTTTCTCCGTAAATTCTTCGTACTTAATAGAAAATACAGTAGAGTTAGTATTTCGGTCAACGATCACAGATTATTCTGCCATGATTTAAACACAGAAGTACGTTACGACTACACGGAATCACATTACCAATCACACACACACGCACATGCACAAATCCACTACGCTTCAACATTTACTCACACAAGAAACTTAAAAGCACACCAGCGATCCTGCACACGTAACGCGACTAAGGCAGTTTATACTTGAACAAACTCTAGTGTCACAGATTTCACCGTAAAATTAAGTTCAGCTCTAAAGTTTACGTATCAAAACGCGCTCATCATACAACGACTATGACCGACCGCACAACCAAATATACCGACACTAAAAACACGTTAGCGACAATTTGGAAACGTTTGCTTTGCACATGTCGGATTTTGTTAAAACACTCAGGAATAAATGCAGCTAAACAAACGCACGTAGCGTAATAACATATAGAAATCGTGTGCAACACAAACGTACGTAGCGTAATAACATATAGAAATCGTGTGCAACACAAACGTACGTAGCGTAATAACATATAGAAATCGTGTGCAACACAAACGTACGTAGCGTAATAACATATAGAAATCGTGTGCAACACAAACGTACGTAGCGTAATAACATATAGAGTTCGTGTGCAACGTTACACACAAACGGCATCCACTCAAACATCACAAACGAAGACTAGAGATCAGTCGCCGTTGACATCGACTTCGGTGTGTGACAAATTGGCCTAATGAGTGGAGTGCTCTTGTAGAGTCACTTTCTTTGGCGTGCCAGACGCCGAAACCGGTGGCGCAGCGCCCTCGGACTTTCGCTTCACCGACCGCCGAACAAGAAAGTTTGCGACGTAGATGCTGGGCGAAAACAGGTTCAGTGGAAGCTTGCTATTAAATGAGAAACAAAATAAGCATCAAAATATTTAAATTCATTTGAGATTTATATAGCGCCCCTTCAGCATCACCTACTAAGAAGCACTTCGACCCAACCCGGGCTAAATAGAACAGTGCTGACGTTAGAGTAAAGCGTAGCCGCTTTGGCTCTGGGTACTAGGCGTAGTGCCACAGGGAGCCTATTCAATGCACATTAGAATTGTCACAGAATCTTTATCCTGCCCTCTTACAAGTCACTCTCAGGTATATATATCAATTCGTTATACCAGCTTTTTGGTGGTAAATGGAAATGTGTGATTAAATAATTTATATTTATTATATGAATATATACATGTAACAGCAATTTGGAAGCATGCTCTTGCAGATCGAAATTTTTCATTGGCTGCAGCAAAAAAATGTTCACTTACAGTTTCATTTCAATTGGATTTGCTTCAATTGCGCTGATGATATACGGCGTGAAGACCATGGAGAATATGAAAATGCTAAATTACAAACACAAACACAAACTACTTATTGTATTGTATTGTATTTGAACACTTGTTATAGCGCCCCAACCAGATTTCCCATTCAGAGGCGCTCCCGACTACTGCGCGAACGCTGAATCGGAGTTTCACGCCCGAAGCGCATGAGCAATTGCGAGTGAAGGACTTGCCCAGGGTCCTGGCGGCGGCTTTGAGGTGGATTCGAACCCGCAACCCTACGGCTGCAAGGCACCGAACATACCCCTATACCACCGCGCCCAGTATATTGTGTTGTGTGTTGTATTGTACTCCACGTTTATAATGCGACCGAGCCACCCGCAGTAAAGATCCGAGAAATTAATCTCTGATAAACCGACCCGACCGGAAGCGAACCCGGGGCGCCGGCGCGGCGAGCGGGCACCAACCCACTCGGCCACTCAGGATCCTTATAGTAACATTACCATAAAGCAGAAAGCATCACCCGATAGTTACTTAAAGTGAAACCAGTGTAAAACTGTATGTAAGGAAGCATGTATATCAGCGCATATTTTAACGGATTTGGACTACTGGGACAAAGTCTGCTACTCTACTTTCAAAGTTATTGGAAACCAATGTTGAAAGTAGAGTATTACTTGGGAAAGTCACCAAAACTACTGGGACAAATCCTAAAACTACTGGGACATTTGCCCCAGTAGTTAAACAGTTAAAATATGCACTGATGTATATACATACATATACATGTATGTATTTATGCATGAAATGAACACCTCTTTGTTCCAACCCAGGACATGGAATCTTCACTTTTGATACTAAAATAATTGCTCATTCAAACACAGTATGAGGTTGGGCCATGGTTCAGAAGCAATACGTGTAAATGTACATGTTTTTCAATAGGAACCGTATATGATGAATTGATCGGGTGAGACCCTTCACCACCGCTGCCCATCTGAATGGACGCCACCCCATTTAGGGTAACCACGCAAGAACCGCTCTAGCTCGATATAAAATCTCTTAAATAAGCCAGCATCAGAAAGCAAACTGCAATCTGCATGTTCTCTAACACAGAGGCACATGAGACACAACCTACACTCTAACCAATGTATCTACAGGGCCAGTTGTGGTTAGATCAGTGCTGTCCAACCTGCGGCCCGCATGCGGCCCGCGGACTGATTGTAAGTGGCCCGCCAGCGTTGGCTAAAGTTTTCCAATACGCTTATATGTAAAAATGAAGTAAAAGACAGTCACTGGCCTACTTGCATGGCTATTCATTCGTAACTTAATTAGCTAATCATTGACAATGTGAACACAAAATCAAGTTCCTATGAAGCATTAAACTTTGTTAAAGTTTTAAAACAAAATCAAATATCAATTGATTTCTGGAAGTCACATGTGTCTTCTGCTGAATTTCCACACATATGAACATGTAAAAAAAGTGTTGACAATGTTTGGAAGCACTTGTAAACGTTGGATTTTCTGCTAATGACAAACATGAAGTAAAAAACATAAGATCTTTGACTGAGAACATTTAGAGAATCTAATGAGGGCAGCAGTTACTGAATACCAACTACATACAAAACAAATTGCAAGCACAATAATTCCAAGCCAAATATCTCACTAAAACGGTGCTTGAACATTTTTTATTGATAGGCCTATACCTTTTGGCGCTGAACTATTGTAAAGCATGCCATAAAAAGTCATACATACAACATTCCTTATTATTATTTCATAATAAATTTTAATACATTTAATAATTTTCAATAAATTTTAATCGTGAGTTTACTGGTGCGGCCCTCGGCAGCGACAAAACTTCTTCGGTGGCCCGCGGTGTCAAAAAGGTTGGACAGCACTGGGTTAGATGATACGGTTAATCTGATCTGGTTAACTGTTTACAACTGACCATGAGCATGCATCTAAAATAAGTGACTAAATTAAATAAATGAAAAAGTTAGACTTTACTTGGCAATAAACGAAAAGAAGTTTCCTAGAATAGCAAGCGGAAGTCCAAAGCCCACGAAATACGGCCAGTTGTGCTCGATTTTTCTAATGCGCTGCTGTACCGACCAACCTGGAATTAAAACACAATACAGTTTCCATAGTTGTTCAAATCATATGAGATGCCACAAAAAATACAACACTTTTACAAAGTCTTCATTACTATAAACAAAAAGTTTTTACCAATCATTAAAATCAAATGCAGCCAGCTCCCATCAGTAATTTTGGTCCACAACATGTTGGTCTATCAGTACCATGCTTGCTTGTTATTCTTTGCTCCAACATGGAACCTTTATTTCTGCTACTAAATAATTCTTCATTAACTGTGATTCTTTCAAAATCCACATCAGTCTTCACAAGTGTGGTTTGCAACCATAATTTTTTCATTTGAAACAAACCCAATACTATTGTTTGGAGGAGTAGTTTTAGGATATCAACACATAAGTATATATGTACACGTCCCTTGGAAAAACAGTCAAGATGGAAACCCTACCCCTGTTGAACCAGTCGTATTCGAATGCATAAAGGGAGTACATGAAACTCAGGTGCAGCAGGTTGAGAAACTCTCCGACACCGACGATCGGCACGTGCTTTGCAAGAGAACACTGGAAACATCAACAACAGTGGAATCACCTTTAAACCATTTCAGACGACAATACCAACAATTCAGTCTTCGCATTTTCAACATTTCTTGTCCTCAACTCTTTTAACATGTCCGGACTGTTAGTAACACATACCTGTATATAAATATACATACAATGCATGCAAATATAAATACACACATACATACAAGCCTACATAAAACAGTGTGAACCCATATAAAAATACATACAATGCATACACACACAAATACAAACATACATAAAACAGTGTGCACTCAAATAAAAATACATACAATGCACACACACACACACACACACACACAAATACATAAATACAAGCCTACATAAAACAGTGTGCACCTCTCTTTTCAATTAAAACCATCTTAAATGCCAATCTGCTCCACTATTGTGGCCAGTTCTCCCCCCACCATCTGATCTTCCCACCGACAGTGTACAGCCAGTGTAATCATTATAGCTAAGTTGGCTAGGGTGTGCAGGTGGAGCCAATAACTCAAGAAATATTTCCACCCTCGCAGGATTAGAACCCCGACCTCTCAGCTGACAATCCAGCATACTAACCATTAGACCATCGCACACCCCAAGATGAAGAGGCGCTATACAAATTCTCAGAATGAATGAATGAATGAATGATTATAGATCTTAACATTGTCAATTTAAACAATGACACACACAAACAAACAATTCATAGCAGTGATGAAAAATGATAAAGACGCTCCATAGCGAACCTGAAGAAAGAAGAGAAACTCGAGAACACAGTTGTAGACGATGTCGGCAACCACGTTGCTAAAACTCATCAGAGTCTGAGGTCTTCCTCGTTTCGCTCGATACACACAGTCGGCTATGTCCTACACAACAAAATCAAACAGTGTTTGTTGCATTTAGATGTAATTGTAATTAGTAACTTCTATTGTGCCAGTGTCTAATGCATAAGGCATCAACCGATGGCACATCAAAACCAAGCCATAATCAAGTCAACATTCAGAAGATCTGACATAATAATATCAATCAATCAATCATAGAATTTATATAGCGCCTCTTCAAGGGCTCTACTCAGAGGCGCTCCCAAGCCAGGCCTGATCATACAGAAAAGTCTTCAATTGGGCGTAGAAGGAAGCCGAGTGAATGCGAGGAGATAACCGAAGGAAAGATGGCAAGACATTCCACGCTGTTGGACCAACAATGTGTCTATGTATGTATGTACCATGACACTCATTTGTATCTTATCATGACACTTATTAGTACCTTATTATCATGACACTTATAAGAGCCTTATCAGTTGGGCTAGGGCTATGCGTGTATCATATGTCACACTTTCTTAAACACCAAGAAGCATGAAGGATTTATGTTTAGGATTTATAATAATTTTCATGCTGATCCCCTGCAAACTGAGAGCTGCGGTTGGTAAAATTACAGGAACAAAAGAACAATGGAATAGATTGAATGAATGTTAAGACTTACCTGAAACCAGAAAAGGTTGACGAACTTGGTAATCACAATTATCGGTGCAAACCAGAGAACCCCGGTGACAAGAGGACCGATATAAGAAAGGACATCAACGGAATCAGCTACAAGAAAATAATGCAAATAAACATTAAAATAAACTTATAATCAGCAATCAGTTTCATTTAATAAACTGGAATGCCCCATGCCATGCAACAGCTGAGCTACATCATATTAAACAGATCAAACCAACTGCTGCAGGAAAAGGATCATCATCATCAGCTCCTGACACCAGTCATTTGGCAGCGATGGGTACGAATGAATGACCTCCATTGTTCACGGTCATTTGTCAAGTCCATTGCTCCCCTTTGTGTTAGTCCAAGTGAAACTATGTTTTTATTTATATTATCTATCCCGCATAGTCTTGGTCTGCCTTTGTTTCTTTTTTCTGCATAAATGACATTGCAGTATTCAAACCTGGAGCATATGAAAGCACTTATTTGCTAGTGCTACAAGAATGCTAAAGTCATAATACTCTGCATGTGAAACAGAACATATGACTACCTAGTGGTCTGAAAGTTGAAAATACATACAAGGTTTGAATTATTATTATTATATAGTTTTTAAGTACCACTCTCGAAGGACAAGGCGTCAATCGATGGCGCTAAGCAATGTAGGAGTTCCCCAAGGCCTCTACACAGTAACTGTCTCAGGGAGAATTGAACCCGTACTCTACAGTTACAAGGCAAGTGCTCTTACCAATCAGCTACCACATCCCATTAATAAACTTACCTAAGGATTACTTTTAAGAACTATCATCAATTTCTTTCTACTACGACAGGCATTTTTTTTAATACTGAGGGATCATGTATACCAAATTAACAACAATGTTTCTGTGTGACCTAGCATGCATTAAAAATGTTTGTAAAAATAATAATAGTCAGTAAGGGTTTTTAAAGGACATAAAAATTTAACTTCTCACCGAAGAAATAGGTCATCGCCATATTCAAGCCTTGTGGCAAAATAAAACCAAACACGAAAACCGAAATCTGAAACAAAAAATGCAAAAAACTATTCTTATTATGTCTATATATAAATATCACTACTGTGTAATGCCTAAGCCTCCATTAACAACATCTAAGCTATTGGGCCTAAATTCCTGCTCAATACAATGATTGTCATTAACATCTTTGCTTTCCATATTACAAGCAAACACTCAGCCATCTAGTGTTATAACCAATAAAGATACCAAATAATATATCAGGGGTGGCCAACCTTTTTTGGCCTACGGGCCACAATGATTGTTGGTAAGCACGCGGCGGGCCGCAAAATGCTTGTCCTCACAGCCTCGAAAGAAATACAAATGTTTGTTTCATATTTTACAAGATGTATAAAAGCAGGTACGACTACTGTACATTAGGTCACTAGAACTTACAACACTAAATCTTTTAGTGTTTTAGACATCATTATAATGCAGTATTGTAGTAGTCGGACAAGTAAGTAGGTGCAGAATGAGACATAAAAATATTTAGAAAGGGGCCGTGCGGGCCGCCAATCAGTAGCCCGCGGGCCACATTTGGCCCGCGGGCCGCGGGTTGGCCATCCCTGTAATATATGAACAACAGAATAATTACCACTAGCAAACTTATCGCTAACAAATGTAACGACGAAAACAATGCAACATTAAAATGCATGTTTAGCCAATTCCATGACTCTATTGCTATTCAAATGCTAGCCTAATAAGTGTTTTTTGTTATGACTTTAAAAATATAATAGCCATTTCTTGATTCCGAAACAATTTGACCAGTTTCTTGACTCACTTTGCAGACTGGCAACTGATGAGTCGTGGACCGGCACCGGTCCACGGACCACCACTTTGGGAAGCACTGGCACAGAGAGACATCAATTAACCAAAAGACCACTATTTCTCACGTTAAATTAAGTACTTCAAATACAAGTAAAATGAAGATTCAACCTTACCAATAAAGCAAACATGTTCCAGAGACAACAGTTAATGATGCTGGGCATGAGTCTTCCTGGGCTAATAAAACACAAACAAAGCCAATTATTAAGAACACCTAAGACGCTGCTTAGAACATCACAGCATGGTTACGCTAAGGCATTAATTACTATCGCTATTAATTAGCAAGTATGGGAAAGGATTGATTTGGAATAAGGACTAATTAACTAATCTAATCTGATGACTTCTATAGTGCCAGGTCCTTTGTGTGCATAGGTCCCTCTCTATGGAATCGACTTCCTCCTTCTCTACGCTCTACAATCCTCTCTAGTAGCATCTCTACCTCTTTCTTCCACCTTAAAACCTTCCTTTTTCCTTGGAGTACTTCGCCCGGGAGCGCTTCTGAAAGGCTTATGCTATGAGAAGCGCTTTATAAATGATCAAATACAATTACATAATAACAAGGCATTAACAGAACTCCACTGGAAGGCTGTTCCACGTGGTCGGGCCCACAATGGAGAAAGTCCGGTGTTACATTCATGATGGAAGTGCGTGCATAGGGGAAAACCAAGTCACCTTGGACCACAGAACAAAGAGGTTGGTGGCCAAAGCACGGCAGTAGAGTTCCTGTTGTCTAAAAACATTAAACAATTATTTCACCTTCTTATCTGTGACAATACGGGATCAGTTTTGTGTCGTTGGGCTCGTCTTTTGGCGAGGGAACTCGGTTCCTGCGTGCGTTGTTCCTTGGCTTTAGCTTCGTCCATTGCCTGAAGTTCTTTGTTGATATGATAGATCTTAAAGACCCCGACGACTGCATCTCGCATGCCATAAAGAATCCCAATGACAACCTCTTTCACCAGTTCCAGCATTTCTCCGTTTATGGCAAGATCTGACCGGTTAGTGGAACTTTCTTGCGTTCATTTCCCTAAAGCCAGCAAATGACAAAACCCACTTAAATCCTGCCTGTAAAATATCCACAGATATGATCCTAATACCCATCAGAATACAGAAGAAGAAAAACATAAAGAGGAGCAGTCCCTTAAGCTAGCCCTGAGGCACTCATAGGTATGAAGTGCTAACGACTTCATTTTCTTAACCTCAGCATATGAGGACGGGTGGCCAGTCCTTTCCCTCACCGTCTCATCTTCCTACAGTGTACGGTCAGTGCACTCATCATAGCTGAGTGAGCTAGGGGTGAAGATGGAGCAGAAATCTCTAACCAAATTTCTGCCCTTGCGGAGATTTAAAACCCTGACCTCTCTTCTGACAGTCCGGCATACTAACCAATAAACTATCAATTCAAATCAGAAAGGTATTCAGAATTGCAAAAAACTGTTTCCTCATTGTTTCCCAAAGCCTTTGTTATAAACCCTGTTGTGCAGGACTGTGTTCTACAAACAATATCAGTACAACACAATCATGTACGGTCAGATTCATCATAATCTTGTAAACATACAATTCAAACTCCAATATAAATTACGATAATATTTCCAATAATAATACTTTAATTTGTGCCTAAATTTAACAGCCTAAATTTTTATAGTTTTAAAATTACGACACCATTTTCAAACTTCAATGTTTGCCTGATCATCCTTTTACATTAACCATTGTCAATTTTACGCCCAGTGCCTAATATGCTGGTTATTCAGCTCAAGGATCCGTAAAGCAAAGACAAAGGAGTTTAAGAAATGCTTTTTACGGTCGGCCGAAGTCATAAGGCTTAGTCTTCTAAGACCAAGCCCAGCGTAATTTAACAAAGGCGCTATAGAAGTGACCCAAACAGCGATAAGTCGCACTAGATTACAGGATGAAATAGGAGATCGGCTAAAATAACAGTTCGATCAGAGAAATACATCTGCGCATAAATTTATTACCTAGATTTACCCACCCCCAGCCGATGGCGTCTAAAATTACACAAAGAGGAATTTTAATAAAGGAATTGGATGAACTTTAACGCTACGGAACAGATGACGCTTTACCGCATGATAATATATTGCCCCAAGAGACAACGTACTCTCTGACGTAAACTATTAGTTTTGCTGTAAATCAATCATAACAACCGCTAATAAGTAAAAAATATTGTTTCGTAAAACTAACACTGTCTAATAAATAAAATCTAAGGTCCGGTTTGAAGACAGGAAGTAGATTAATGCAGAATTATTCAAATATGCAAGAGTTCTGTCGCTTGGCGGCGATTCAATGCTAATTTGACATGCCGCATCTGTAGGAGACCAGCCTAATAATAAGATGTTAAGCACTTTATCAAAGCAAGTAGGCCTAAATATTTTTTAGTGTCGCAGCCAGGGATCTGTTGGGACCGGAACGGCATTCCGGTTCTTTTTTGACGACCGGAACACTGTACTAGTAAAAATTTGTAGATTAACAGGGCGCATGACGCCATGTTCCGGTTCTGTTTTGCTTAGGACGGCACCCGCGAGAACCTGAAGCAAATTACTCGGAAGGCAGATCTCGAGTAGCCTAGACTTCGACAGGAAACAACAGATTATACGACACTTAAATTCGTCTGTCCACCTGAATACTACCACAGTATAAATAATTATTTATACTGTGATACTACTATATATATAGGCACTGGTTTTAAAACTGTCTGCACAATATAGCCGCTTCAAGGTCTTTGCTACAAACATTTTTACTACTTCAACCCATTTATCTACACTGACTGGTATATCATAGTCATCGCAATGGTGTAAGAGATAGTCTTGCTATTACAATAATTTTGACTAGATTTACTTGATTTCAGTAGGTGGCGCTACTATCATGGCCCTACGCGCTATCATTTCCAACACCAAAGACTTCTGCCATATAGGCCGGTCCCCTTGCACTCTTGCCTTCCAAATCTACTCACAAAATTGTTTGCTTCACACAAGTCGATCCGTTTTAGACATTTTACAAGAAAATGGGCCTACGTGTATAAATAGACATGAACCCCTAGGCTTGTAGCCTACGTGATTATTTAAAGCGCTAGCTCGTAGATCGTATACAATAATTTATAATGCACGTGTACATGTATATATAGGGCATACGTGTGTATGTATGAATGTATGCATGCATGTATAATGTGGGCCCTATGTAAAACTTATGCATGCATGTGTATATGTATGCATGTATGTATGTATGTATGTATGTATGTATGTATACATGCATGTATGTATGTATGCATGTATGTATGCATGCATGTATGTATGTATGTGTGTATGTGTGTGTATGTATGTATGTATGTATGTATGTATGTATGTATGTATGCATTATGCATGCTTGCACACATGTATGTATGTATGTATGTATGTATGCATGTATGTATGTATGTATGTGTGTATGTAGCCTATGTATGTATGTATGTATGTATGTATGTATGTATGTATGTATGTATGTATGTATGTATGTATGTATGTATGTATGTATGTATGTATGCATGTATATATGTATGCGTGCACCGACAGCCTCTGAGATCAATTTTAAATCTTGAACATTTCATTGTTTGCCACAGAGTGTAATTGATATGGAATTGAGATTTTTAAGTTGCGCTCTCCTTTGAAAACTCGTCGCCATGAATGTTGTTTATAAAGTTCAGTGAAAAACCGATTGGTCAATAGGGCCTAACAGCTGGTCGACAAAAAATGAGACCAACCCAACAATAAGCGGTTGGTCTACATTCACGATGTATGCATACATCTGCTGTGCCCTCTAACATCTGCTGTGCCCTCTCTGATCCTCTGGAAACCGGACTCGGACCTCCCTCGGACTACTCTTTTGGACAACCCCTCTGACTAGACGCAGCGCTCGTGAATAAGCTGGTGCCCTGCGCTTGGCTTTCGAGTGGCGCTTTAGAAGTTTGGAGATTACGATTACGATTACGATGTGAGCTAATAAGTATTTTGGATCCCAATTAATATCGTTCACAACATGACATGATACACAGGCCTAGCATAACTATTGTTACGCATTTATTAAGAGCCATTATCTAATGACCAAGCATCAATAATTGAATTGTGAATGAAGGACTTGCTCAAGGTCCCCCCCCTACAAAGTAACCGTCTCAGAGCAGGCTTGAAACCTTACTCCACATTAAAGCGAGAGCATTGAGCAATCGACAGAATAGGTAAGCCTATCATTGTTCTCGAAACTATAGGACTACCTGTCAACATGCGAGTCTGAAACTAACGATGTTATCGACCGACTCACACGCGAGCCGACAAATCCGGGCCACTGTACAGAGACGTCTTTGCATGGATCGAGTGCCACCCTAATCAATCCTCCTTTGGGACCCAAGTACGCATTTCCTCTCTACGACCGATGCGAGAGAGTATAGCCTTTGTATACACAAGCGTCATGTAGGACCTATGACGTCAAAGGCATTGTTGTGTAACTCCCGTCTGCCTGTCCTCCTGCCTGTCCGTCCGTCTGTCTGTCTGCCTGCCTGTCTGCCTGTCCGTCTGTCTCTCTGTGTATGCCTGTATGTCCGTCCGTCTGTCTGCCTGTCTGCCTGTCCGTCCGTCCGTCTGTCTCTCTGTGTATGCCTGTCTGTCTGTCTGCATGCCTCTCTTTCTGTCTGTCTGCCTATCTATCCGTCTGTCTGTCTGCCTGTCCATCCGTCTGTCTCTCTGTGTATGCCTGTATGTCTGTCTGTCTGTCTGCCTGCCTGCCTCTCTTTCTGTCTGTCTGCCTACCTGTCTGCCTGCCTCTCTTTCTGTCTGTCTGCCTACCTGTCTGTCTGCCTGCCTGCCTGTCTCCAAAGCGACAGCGGGTCTTCTCTATTATTAACCCCACCCTCCATTTTCTCCTCTTTCTTCCCAATGATAGAAGATGCAAATTTTTCGTAATTTCGCTTAAGCCACTAACGACAAAGACGGCCGCTCGTGCATAGCATATGACGCATTTCACAACCGATGACGTAAATCGCAACAACCAATGACGCAATAGAAAGTTATTAAAAGCGCGATTTATTTTAAAACGGACACGGCCACAGATTATAGATCTTCGTTGTAGTATCGCTGCACGTGGCGCCCCCGTCACTTGCGGTGTTAATTTAGACGGAGGAGAGGGTTTGACGCGATGTTATTGTTGACGGACGTTCTTGAAAGCTGTTGTTGAGGTGGA
The DNA here is from genome assembly GCA_020284085.1 of Aporrectodea caliginosa. NCBI lineage: Eukaryota > Metazoa > Annelida > Clitellata > Crassiclitellata > Lumbricidae > Aporrectodea > Aporrectodea caliginosa. The sequence goes on from JACEVL010000582.1 coordinate 209,634, forward strand.
GCTTGAGACTTAGGGGCGGGAGGTCAACGAGGAAGTGGGAGGTGTTTGCGTAGATGGTCGCGCCTGAAGGCCAAGACAGTCGCATTGTAAAGCCCTTTAATTTTTTTTATATACGCACACAACAATGACTTCTCTTTGTATACGCCTATAGGCCTACACGTGCTTCATGCTGTGGCATTAGTTGTGTTTTGTTGCTATTGTTGTATTGTTGCTATTGTCATCTTCGTCGTCGTCAACGCCTTTGCCGCCACCATCGCCACGAACGTCATAACCTAATGTATACTGTGATAGAAATAATGGAATTTATATAGCGCAGTTCTGTGTATGTATGTGTGAGGACACGTAACATATAGCACATTTTTAATACGCAACTCACAAAGACGCTATATCTGAAACAAGTTATAGAGCGTTTAATCATCGTCATCATCATCATATTCATCATCATCATCGTTATCGTTATAATCATCGTCATCGTTGTTATCGTCATAATTAATTATAATCATCAATTCATCATCGTGACATCATCATTATCATCATCGTTATCATCGTCGTCGTCGTCATCATCATCATCATCATCGTTGTTACCATCATCATCATCGTCGTCGTCGTCGTCATTATCGATCGATCAGTCGTCATCATCATTCTGGTATCGTCATAATTATCATCATTGTTGCTGTTATCATCGTCATCATCATCGATGTTATCATCGTCATCATGATTATCATCATCATCATTATCATCATCATCGTCAGGTCAAACGCAGTGAAGACTGTGCACCGCGAAAATTACCGGCATCTGAATGGAGGAAATGCATTCAAGTAGCCTAATCATAAATTCTTTTCATGTAGAGTTAAGAGTTTGACCTAATTTTATGTAGGTTATCTGGACTTGTCAATCTTATTCTATGCTATCGTGGCACAACACAACCTTATTGTTCGTGGGTTGTGAACGATGATCACAGTCTCATATATCGCACATAGTTCACGCAGAACAGAATAGCTATATTCTGTCAGCAATATAGTCAATTATAGTGAGTGAAGGATTTACTCAAAGTCCCGACACAGCAAAGATAGGTAACTAATCGATTAGATTCTTATCGATTAGCAGCTAATCGATTAGACAAAAAGCTAACTCTAATTCGAATCGATTAGCTACAAGATTTTCCTAATTCTCATTCTAATCGGTTAGCAAATTTCAGCAGCTAATTCTAATTCTAATCGATTAGCAATTTAACTAATCGATTAGCGAGCAAATTTCAACAGCTAATTCCAATTCTAATCGATTACCAATATTTATTTAACTAATCGTGCCCATCTCTGCGACACAGACACCATCTCAGCAGAGGCTCGAATCCGTACTCTCAGCACGACAGGCCGAGCGCTCTAGCCAATGGGCCTCCGTGTCCTACTCATAATACACAGTTGGTATATATTGACTCTGAATGTAAACAGTCATAATACAACATAGCAACCGTTAGATATCATGCAGATCAAGGGTCTATAGCACTCTAGCTACGGTGGCTAATAGCAGCACAATAATTAGCCTATCTAAGTGGCTAGACTGCATAAGCTTACTTATATAAGACAATAATTATTCTGAATCCGTTACACAGTGCCGTGACAGTGGCCAGACTGCATACGGTCCGTATCTATACACGGGTCTGTAGGGGCCTACTGTTTGAATGGTTTGGGGGGGGGTTAGGATATCGTAGGGCTGGCACGATCCGTACACGGGGACCTTAAATGGCGTGACACCCATTCAAACGGGCAGCGATGGTAAAGGACTTTACCCGATTAATTGATGATGATGATGACGATGATGATGATGATGATGATGATGATGATGATGATGATGATGATGATGATGATGATGACGATTGATGATGATGATGATGATAATGATGATGACGATTGATGATTGATGATTGATTATGATGATGATGATTGATGACGATTGATGATGATGATGATGATGATGATGATGATGGTGATGATGATGATGATGATGATGATGATGATGATGTCGACGACGAAGAAGAAGAAGAAGATGATGATGATGATGTCGATGATGATGATAATGATGATGACGATGACGATGACGATGACGATGATGATGATGACGATGTATTTGAAACTGAGCATGTTCGAGCCCATAAGGTCGCTGTGGAAAAAAGAAGTGTAGGCTACATTAATCAGCGCTGGTGATAAGCTGTTGCCCTGCTCTTGGCTTTCGAGTGGCGCTTTAAACGTTTAAAGTTTACGAGGATACGATTAATGTCTGTCCTTGGTAGACATTAGTTATCCTAGCGAGGGTCTAACCAAACAACTGGCCGACAGGTCTACGTCATTGGGTCCGCACTGCATGAAACGCCGCTTGAAAGAAAGCGACCGATATTCATCGAGATTACTAATTAAGCGCTGCTCGTGACGTCAAAGGCGCCTAACTTCTGGCGCCCTCTATGGGCTGCTGACTGTGTGAACATCATCATATATGAGCAGGTGCAGCTAATTACATTCGCACGCTCACCACTCACAATAACATCACCACCGGGCGGAGCAGCGCCGGGTCCGGCGGCAACGGCCAATGGAAACCACCGACCTAGCAATCCATCACAAGTTTGAATTGAGACGTGTAGTGGCCTATGCATGAAATTTAAACGTGTGTACGTATTGTTTGCAAGTGGCTTTTTGTCGAAATGGCTGGCGTTTGGAACTGATGATGATGATGATGATGATGATGATGATGATGATGATGATGATGATGATGATGATGTATTTGTGTGTGCCTGTATGTATGTATGTATGTATGTATGTATGTATGTGTGTATGTATAATGGACGTATGTATGTATGTACGTACGTACGTACTCGTGTATGTATGTATGTATGCATGCGTATAATTATGTATGTATGTATGCATGAATGCATGTATATATGTATGTATGTATGTATGTATGTATGTATGTATGTATGCATGTATGCATGTATGCATGTGATCTATGTATCTATGCATGCATGCAAGCGTGTATATATCAAGCAATCAATCAATCAATTTATATAGCGCCTCTTCCATGGCTCTACTAAGAAGCGCTGGTGTGTGTATACATTAATGTATGTATGCATGCATGTATTGTATATGTATGTATGTACGTACGTACGTACGTAGCCTACATACGCACATAAGCACGCATTTATTTCTATGTGTACCTATACGTTTCCAAGCTTGTGTGTGTGTGTGTGTGTGTGTGTGTGTGTGTGTGTGTGTGTGTGTGTGTGTGTGTGTGTGTGTGTGTGTGTGTGTGTGTGTGTGTGTGTGTGTGTGTGTGTGTGTGTGTGTGTGCGTGTGTGTGCATGTGCGTGTGCGTGTACGCATGTATTACGTCTGTGTATGTACGTACAATGTGCGTCGTACATACGTCTTTGGAACGGACAACTAAGGCATTAATAGTTTTTATGGGTGTTAGGCGTGCACCTATCGCAGATAGCGGCCCGAGCATAAAGTGTGTGGCAGTACGTTTAAGCAGGCTGTCCAATAATTGAGCCCAGCCCTAGCGGCTTCAATAGCATCACAGGCCTAGTGTTTCGATGGCCGCGGAGCGTAGGACTGGCAAGCTTTCACACTGGAAACGAAGAGGTGGAAGAATCCGACGTGGAATATGATGAAGAAACCGTCCCGTTCGAGTCAACTCCGAGTGAACGTGATTCTGGAGTCGTGGTGATAAGGCGAATTCCAAAGGGCGCTCAACTGACGTCACGGAGGCCTACGATCCGTAGTTCAGTTCCAGCTAAACACAGACCGAATGACGTCAAACACATTGCAGACATTCTCATAACTCTGTCATACGGCGCCCAGCTCCGCCTACGGCCGTGCCTCCGCCCATCTACCTGCAAGCGACCAAATTGCATCAGCTGGAGTAAGAACGCTCGCCTACCGCGGACGTAGTTTGAAAGGCATTTATCGAAACGCTTACGACACCGGTAAGTTTATTTCGTAACGTTAAACACTCTTGATGAATCTGATCGTAACCCGTAGCGTCCCGTAACTCGTTGAAGCCGGTATTACTTGCGCCATCTGATGTTCGTGTGCTGAATTATAATAGTTATTAATTCAGTTGTGATCGTGAGCCAATGATGCTCGTGGTAGGTATATTTATAAAAATGTGTCGGCACTGTTTACTTATTTTATGACAGTGCCTGGTATTAAGGTTTCGTTATAAATTTCTTCACTTACGCATTCGGCTTGTGGGAATTTTGCACTCCTGTCTCTGACGTAGTTTATTGCAGTGCATATACACACACACACGCATGAATGCATTCTTGTTTTGCAAATATTTGACTAGTGTAATTCTGAAAGTAAGTTATTTGATAGGGTTGACATGTGAACAAAACATTCGTTGATGCAGTAGGTGGTTTAAATCTCACGGTTCACATGTGCAAAAATTGCAAAAATTGAAGTTAGCATGTTCAAGCAAAGCACAGTGGGTGACTGCATATAAAATCCTGGTTGTCATTGAAAATGATTTTGTAAACGCGTTTGAGCATCGTAGAATAAAATGACAGTTGGTTATTATCAGCAGGTTTAAAGTTTATTGCAAATTCATTTATATATTCAATTACAATTTCTCGTGTAATAAAAACTAATAAAGTATTCATGCAATGTAAAGCACAGCAATAGGCCTAATAGTGATTGGGTGAGTTTTCCAATAACATGACAGTGCTGATAGGCTTCAGGAAGTTCAGGTTTCGCAATCAGCATTAAACGACTGCTAATTTGTTGTAGGCTAGGCCTCTGCCACTTGGATTATCTCAGCTGATTACGTTAGAATCTAATTGAGTCAGATATTTGTCACATAAGTATGTAAGTAAGCGTGTTCTTTATTAAACGCTTGCAAACGCATGGCGCTATGCATACAAAGTTATCAAATAGTAGCAGAAAGGTTAGTCAAAACAGTTAACTAAAATACAATAGCCTAGCTGTGCAGCGTGGTGTTATGTAGAGTTTTTATTTGACTTTGGGGGGGCCCGATAGCGCATTGGATAACATCTGGCGTAGAGAGCGAGAGGTACCGAGTTAATTCGAGCTCCGTAGGGCGGATATGCTTTGTAGGCTGCTATTAGCGCCGTTGTATTGCAGGCTGTCTGTTCTGTTGGTAGTTAAGATTAAATTGCATAACATGTAAATGTACAGCGCAGTGCGTTTGTCAGGCGCTTCAATAAAGAAAAGATTATTATTATTATTTTGTGAACGGTTTATATGCGCTATAGAAGGAGCGTGGGTAGGCCTGTACTGGTGCCCTACTCTGCCAGCTGTTCAATATATCGGTGGTTGTTGTAGAAACTACAATGGCCGAGGAGTATAGTTTGAATGATGGCGATGACGACATGATGGACGGACGGTGCGAGCAACGCAGGACGAAGTAATTAACCGATTAAGGGTCTTAATTCCTGGTCAGCGCTGACCGGTCGTCATGTCCACTTCTTCCTCCGTCGTCGACCGGGTCTAGGGGCGGCCCTGATGGAGGACAAGGGAGGAGTCGTCAAAAGGGTCGGCTTTTACGACATCGACAAGACCATCGGACGGGGAAACTTCGCTGTTGTCAAGTTGGCCAAACACCGCACGACAAAGTCTCAGGTACTTGACGGGGGATACTCCGATCGAAGGGGGTGGGTTCAAACACCCCAGATTTCTTGGTTAGGGTGACTGTGACGGAATTTAGGGGACGGTTCAACAAGCGGGCCGAACCCCGTAGACAAGCACCGCCGCCCGGATATATAAATCAAAGGCCATTTTAAGTAAGTAAGTATATCCTTTATTGAAAAACCAACAGCTGACCGCATTTTGGTGGGTAAAGTTCATCAAACAAGTTTGGACGAGGAAAATGGAGAGAGTAGGTGACACGAACTGAAAGAAGAACTGCAGTCATGTTTTGAACTGTTTTCTGGACAAATTTATAGTATCGGGGGCAGAAGGATTATACAATATTTTTGGACATGCTGTGCAGACGCTGGACGGTACCAGGTCTTCTAATGACGACACTAACCCTAATCCTGACCCTAACCAACACTCAAGACGCCTAACCTGACCCTAACCGACACAACGCCTAACCTGACTCTAACTGACCCTCACGACGCCTAAGCTGACTCTAACCGACCCTCACGACGCCTAACCTGACTCTAACCGACCCTCATGCCGCCTAATCTGACTCTAACTGACCCTCATGAAGCCAGTAAACTTGCACGCTATATCCTTCAGCCCCCGATAATAAATGCGTGCCTAGATATCATAGGCAGCACCGTTGCCCGGATATAGAAATCACGGGCCATTTTGGCACGGTCTTACAAGGAAAATGGAGAGAGTAGGTCACCAGAACTGAAACCAGTACTGCGGTCGGGTTTCGAACTGTTTTCTGTTTCGGTTTCATGGATTGACATAAGCGACCAATAGTTTTTTCTGATGTTTTCTGTCACAGACATTTAACAGGTCTCAGGGTACCATCATGTCCAAGAACTCATTAATATTCTCATTAATATGCATGATTTGAGCTGTGGTTAATTTGAAGATATTAAATCTGTGGTTATTCATAAATCCGGATGTATGGTTGTCTCTGACACCAATCATATATTTTAGTTGAGGTCTTGAGTAGTAAAGTCATCGGTGTACATAGATTTGCTTCTGACGTTTGCTAATTAGCAGGATTCTTATTTACCCCAGAACGTGCAATCTAGAAGGGTGAATTAAATTCTTAGCAGGAGCCTGGATGTTTGCATGAAAATTTAAATCACCAGGTTTCGTGCTTGTTTTGAATTTTACTTGTGTGCTGCATCTCAGTAATTTCTTGTTGCTGTTTCCAAAATTCTTCTCATACCTAAGAGTGTCTGGTACTTCACATGTCTGAGTTGCAATGGAACCACGTTATTAAATTTATTTGATTTTATGGATGGTATTTGTCATTTAATTAATTCTGGTGGGGCGCATGGATGCAAAATTGAATTGAGCTGGAAAATGCAACCTCATTTATAAAAGAAATGGAAAATGACAATTAGAATGCTATGCCTGTTTCTATAATGTCCTTTCAGAGTAAACTACTCAGGTGTTCTCTCAGGACAACGGCTCAAAGACCTATGACCATATACCTATACCATATACCTATACCATATACCTATACCATATACCTATACCATATACCTATATATATACCTATACCATCTCCTCCACTCGTCTCTTTCCATCGCCAGCTAATCAGCCTCGTTCCATGACATCTCCAGGCATCTCAAGTCATCTCTGATGGTTTCCAGCCAGTTCTTCCATGGTTTTCCTCTCTTCCTTCTCTCTCCAGAACTCCAGGACATCACTTGTTTGACTCTTCTATAGATCTTCCTCCATATAAAAAACATGCTCCATTCACATCAATCTTATCTGATGATGTTTTCCATATCCTCTTGTCCCGTCCTCTCTCTTGTAGTTTTGTTTCGTATCTTGTCGCGCCATGATACGCGTAGAACATATACCTATAAGTATGATATGAACATTAATACGTTGCATTGCAAAGGAAATGGCATTTAGTGTGTAATTAGTTTGTCGTAGTTATTCATAATTAGATGATTAACTGGAGCCATAGTAGTTGTTAATTGTTATGCTAGCACATGTTTTATTTCTTCAGCAAATAGTGGTTAGGTCAATGACTTCCTATCGATACCAATTTTGCAGTCAACATTGCTTTCATCCCAGAATAACAAATGGATGTTATTTTTTTGGGTTATAGGTGGCCATAAAAATGATTGACAAGAAGCAGTTGGACGACTCGAACTTAAGGAAAGTTTACCGGGAGGTGCAGATATTGAAAATGTTGGACCACCCGAACATAATTAAGCTCTATCAGGTAAGCCAGCTTTCTTTCTTTCTTTGAAATACTGAACGGTAGGTAAAATGTTTTTAACCTTTAACAGTCTACATGTTTTTAGCTCAACGAGCATCTTCAAACATTTGTTTTTTTGTAGTTTTCATGCGCACATGTTCATAGTTATAGGTCGAAAGTTTGTTGTTGTTTGAGGTAAATATTTGTCTGGGAGATAGTGTTTTGGAATTTTTGTGTTTTAAATGTATGCACTTGCAGTACAATCATTAGGTATTCAAATAACTCTGCTAGACAAAGTCATTCAACGAAGACTCCGATGGTTTGGCCATGTAGAGAGAATTCCAGTTGACAGAATCCCACACAATGCACTACATGCAAGATTCTAATGAAAAAGAAACAAAGGCAGACTAGGACTATGCTGGATAGATTATATAAATAAGGACATAACATCACTTGGACTGACGCTAAGGGGAGCAATGGACTTTGACATATGACCGGGGGCAATGAAGATCATTTATTCGTACCCATCGCCGCCAAATGGCTGGCATCAGGAACTGATTATGATGATTGTGCTACACTATATGTATATCTTGTGATATGCAGGTGCTGCACTGTCGCACATCAATGCGAACCCATGCTACCTTATTGTGTTTTGAACCTTCCTCTTTGAACAGTCGTTGGTTGCTTTAAAACTCTGCAGCAAACATTTTCAAACTGTCTAAAAACACATTTGTATAGATCAATTGGATTGTTGGATAGTCGTGTGTACAGCTCTGTTGTGAGGTACTTAAAGCGCGCTATATTTCAAAGCAAGTCATTGACCTACAACCATCGATAAAGACATCTGCTACTGTTTGTTACATGTGTGTCGTAATACATTTGTACAATTTTTATACAATACACTACAACTGTAATTTGATAATGCCCTCCTTACAAAGTTCAGAAGTGCACATTACATGAAATGTCTTAATACATACCAAGAGTGTAGCCTGGAAAAATTTCTGGGGTTTCCATTTTGGGGGTTTCCATAGGACATGGTTGCCATGGAAGGGGTCAGTTTTGAAAGTTAAGTGTTTTTCGGAAATTATTTATTTGGGGGTTTGTACCCATAACTCCCCAATACGCATGAGTTTTGTATATCTGTTTGGTTCTCATGATTAAATTGTATTTATTACCTATTTTGTTGTTTTTTCTTTTAAAAGTGTGCTTCAGTTGTTATCTGTGTTTTGTATTGTATTTAAAATGTGCTTCAAAAGCTAGCTTGTTTTTGTGGTTAAGATGCGTAATTGTTGTTACTGTGTTCTTGCATTTAAATAATTTCTTTAAGCTGCTGAAATCCTTTGTTTCAAATATACTCCAGAAGCTTGCTTGTTTGTGGCCAAGATGTGTAATAACAGTTACAGCATTATCGTTTTTAAACTACATGTATGCTCATAACGATTTCTTTTTTTGGTTGACTTATGCACTTGACGTGTTACAAACAGTAACAGATGGTTTTTATGTCTATGACTTGCGTTGAAAGTGTTTTCTTGTTGAATTTTTATTCCTATTGTAAAATGTCTTCCACAAACATCTGTGGCCTCAGAGCTGGCTTGATTTCTTCACGCTGTCTGCATGGCTTGCATTTATCACTGCATAGTTGGATGCCATTGAAATATTTTGTCTGTGCGAGTATATGAATTTGTGAGTAATGCTAGGAGGATGTTAATTACGTTGCGCGTGTCCTGTACAACCTGAGGGTGGAATATTAAACAGACGCTTACGATATTAGTATGCCGATTGCCGACAGAGACTGACCATTAACTCGTGGGTGTGGTCGTTAAAGAGCTATGCTGGAACTGTCTTGTTATGATAAGGGAGGGTGGATGGTTTAAAGGATAACACTCTTGCCTGAAGTTTTCACGGACCCGGTTCGATTCCCGTAAGGCCCTCGGGTTTTGCTCATGCCTTCATTCCCTAGGTGGCTGCAAAAGTACTATGAGCTTGTGCCTTGCATGGCTGCAACTTTGTTGATTTATGTCTTCTGTAATTTGTGTTCTTGTGAATTGTTTAATCGTCGTAACATGTACATGTACAGCGCAAACAGTTGTTTGTCAGGCGCTTCGTTAAAGAATAAATATTATTATTATTATGTTTGTCGGAGCAAGGTTTCAGTGTAGTTGTTTAACACTTTGATGACGAGAGTGTACTAAAAGCGACTGGAAAACCAATGCAGCTTGTCATTATTACTCATTAAAGTGTTAATACAGTGCTTTTGCTGTGTCTTTGATTATTATTATTATTAATAATTTTTTCTTTCCCGGGGTCCCATGCTGAGAGCACCTCTGAACAGTTGATACTGTAAGAGGCACTTTACAAATATTCAAATACAATGCAAAACAATACAATTTTTGGTGCAACCTTCTCTCCATGACCCGAGTTGAACTTGTAGTTGCTTTTCATCCACTTCAACAATAGCATTTTTGGTGTTTGGGCCCTTTACTTGAAATGACCTGAATGACAGACACTACACCTACCTTTCATCAATGCTCAAAACTTTTCTTTTTCACTGGGGCTGAGATGGAAGTGCCTTGAGTTGATTTCTTGAACGAGTGAAAAGTGCTGTATAATTTTTCCGAAAGAGCGAATGAATGAATGAATGGATGAATGAGTACAATGCTGTGTTTTAACAAGGATGTTCCAGACTTCCAGTGTATGTTGTTTGGCCTTACTCTGACGGCCAGTGTGGCCTTTACTGTGTGGGATGTGTTTACAGGCTGATCTAGTGTCTGGCTTTGGCAGTGGTTTCTTTTAAGAGCACTTGATCATTTGCGTGTGGGGGCCAAATGTTGTGCTTTAGTTTATGGACTCTGGCATGTCTGGCATCAATCATACAGATATCAGTACTGGTACATGGAGGGTATTAGTACCGGCAAATTGGGGTTGAATAAGTTAGCCTTAATCAGTTAGATTCTGTTGTCTTACTTCTTGAACTTAAAAACCAAGGTTGTGGTTGTCATTAATTTGCATTTGTTAATGACCACTCGCGATTGACCAAACTTCAGTCAATGGCGCTGAGCAGCTGGCTGTTTTTATAGTACTTTTCAACAACCTCGCAAGAGCGCTAAGCTTGGCTATCTAGCTGCTAGCAGTTCGAAATAAGTAAGCAAGGATATTCTTTATTATACCAGTTGCATAACCACGCTCTGGTGTACGTACAACTTAATTCAAAGAGCTGTTAAGTACATTGTGTTTACATGAATACAATTAAATTTGCCTCTGTTTTATAGGCACTTGAGCTTAACTTTCTGTTGCTATTTTGAGTGTGCTATTCTCTTGAAGAGGTGGTACATAAATAAATTTAGTCTGGTGACTTGTATAATTCCATACGCTGTTTTGAAACTGTTGAAATGGTGTTCAGGGCTCGTGAATAAGCGTTTTGCTTGGCGCTTTATAAATTTAGAGTTTACTATAAATTACGCAATTTTAGCTGTTTTGTAAGGCGCCCTTGTAACGGCGTGGCCGTGTTACGGCACCATATAAATTGTTGTAATTATTATTATCATCATCATCATTATTATTATTATTATTATTATTATTATTATTATTATTATTATTATTATTATTTTTTTTCCGTTCATACTGATTTGTAATCATACTGCGTAATTGTCAGAATGATTATTATTCTTATTATTATTATTATTATTATTACAGTTATGAAGATAACTTAACATGGCATCTTTCAGTGCCTCACCAAAGTGCTGCAAATGATTATCTAAGTACATTTTATGGCAGTCTGAAAACTTGTGCTGAAAAAATGCCAGGAGTTGTGAGTGACCTAGGTGTTCTGGAAGCATGTATTGTTGTTGGTGGGATAACCTTTTTGGTTGCTGGCAGTTTTCCAGTACCGTTTGCCGATAGGTCTTGGCGGAAAATCCATTACTCCCAATCACGTCGGCCCTCCCATAGGATGTTTCCATGTTGCTCTAGATGCAGGATTGTTTTCAGAACATTGACCCCGCCAGTTCCTTGTGTTTATGTTTCACTTCACAGCTGCAGTCAGCCTACGCTGTGCCATGTTTTGGTACAGAACCACGTATGTGGTTGAGCCAGTATGTAAGTAAGTAAGTAGTCTTTAGTTGCATATGGCAAACATGCATGCATTGGATTGATTATAACAATTGTGTACATAATTAAAACTGATTTTGACATAAGCAGACCTGTGCTGTTGATGGGCTTGCACAAACTAAAATACGGTATAACTAAAGATACACCAATTTGGAAAACTACTTTTAGGTTAGATTCGGTTAAGGCAGGGGTATCAAAGAGCCGGCCCACGTGCAATTTCTGGCCCGCCGACGATGTTTTTGCCTAAAGACTACACAATTTGAGAATAAAAGTTCAAATTTGGCATTTTTAAGGCTTAGTGAGTTTTATGTGATGTTCGTGACTGATTATGAAGATCAAAATTAAGATTTCTTAAGACTAATTTGACTGTTTGTTGCTAAATAAAATGCACCAATTTTGCAAAAAATTTCTGAGGATGGGCTCACCAAGCCCCCTCCCAGATGCCTACTCCCATTTTGCTCAGGTGACTTCGGCACCTTGACCCGCCACTTGCTGGAAAATATTGCCACTGGCTCGCATTAAAAAAGGTTTAAAACCCCTGGGTTAAGGCTAGAACCTGACACCATTTTGTTGTTGTATGGGTTTTGCTCTGAAGACCTCAGGAACCGGCAACAGTGAGCAAGGACTTGGAGAGAAACAAGCAATAGGAATTATTGTTTGTCGAGAAGAGTAAAATGGAAATGAATTGATGTATATATTTTTCACCCTTGTAGCGGCATGGTGGTATTATGTCACCATGTAAATTGTCATCATTATTATTATTCGCTGTTTGTTATTTTTTAGTTGATTAAATTTGTCAGTGTTTGTGGTTTTTGTGATTAGGTGATGGAAACAGACCAGTTTCTGTATCTAGTGTCGGAATATGCACCAAACGGGGAGATTTTTGGTATGTAAAATTCAACGTCTGTTCTACTTTTATCATTGTTCAAAAAAGAAATTCTTTTCAATATTACAGTTGATCTCAACTGAAATCCTGAAGTCACTCGTTTATTATAAAAATCGTCTTATAATGCGTGGTTCGAGGTTGGAAGAACATGTGTACAACCTTAGGAATGTTTTCTCACAACGTGACGAAAATCCTGAAAGTGCATATTTATTTGGGATATGCCATTCCTATGCATGTTTTTGTAAATATTATTATTTTTTCGTATTTTGAAACATTTCACTGGTTGTTCTGAAGAGTCAGCCTTTGTATTATTTTGATTAATAGTATTATTATTATTGTTATGCATTTATTAAGTGCCACTATCTAATGAAGAATCATCAATCAATGGCACTGAACGAAGGACTTGTTCAGAGTCCCTACACTGTAACTGTCTCAGGGGGAGACTCAAACCTGTACTCTGCTCATTACAAGGCAGGCATTTTAACCAATTGGCTGTTATATGCCATGATCATCTGCCATATGGATATGTATCTTTACCACTGCACCTTTACTGAAGATGACCATTTTTTTGTCTGCTTTGAAAATCGTTCATTACGTTAAGATTTGTTTTCATTACTTCATTCATTTCTTGAATTTGTATAGCGCCTCTTCAAGGTAACTTCTCAGAGGCGCTTGTTTGATATGCCGTTAAAGAGTTGTTTAAAACCAATGCTGGATAAACGATTAATTTAATTATTTCTGACTAACGTTATTGCGGGCTTTTTCAATTGATGATTTAAAAGTGCGTGAATTGGTTGCATCTTATTGACAGTATTTCTTTTTTTCGTAGATTATATCGCAAAGAATGGCAAGATGTCTGAAGCTGACGCTCGAAAGATGTTTTGTCAGATAATTTGTGCTGTTGATTACTGCCACCAGAAAGGAATTGTCCATCGAGATCTCAAGGTTTGAAAATCAAAAAATTCTAAAGTAGCATTTCATTGCCTAACTTTTTATTAAATTTATCTTCAATAAATCTTGTAGTATATATTATTGTTGGCTGTTTTATGAGATGTTTATTAATTAAATTGTCGTTCACCAACGAATTTAATATGAATTTGATTATACTGAGCATTAATTTGAAGTGCTATTTTGAATGTTATGTATGTAATATAAATTTGATTAAATTTTGAATTTATTTGATGTATACAAATCTTGTAAAATTCAGTCTCGTAATATAGAGCTTTATTTAATAAACTTTCTAAAAACGAATCATCAGACTGTCAATATTGAGTTTATTTGGTTAATTTACTTGGTACAAACAGTTATTCAGATTCTATATTCTATAAGTATGAGTAAAGTTTAATGCAACGAGAAATTTTTGACGTGAAAATTCAATTAGTTTGGATTTTAATATATTATAATTAAATTATAATTAATGTATTAAATTACATCTGTGAGCCAAATGTTGTAGCGTGGAGCCTTAGGAGTTCTTGTATTCTATTTGTAGGCAGAAAACCTTCTCCTTGGCTTGGATATGAATATCAAAATAGCCGGTGAGTTTGAAAATAATGTTGTGTGGGTGGACTGATACTTTTCATCATGTATTCCTTGTTATTAATAGTCATAATAATTGTCATAATGAAGGAGAGTGTATTATCTGATAATATTAGTGATAATTAATGCAGTCATCAAACATAGGAGTTGCTGGGAAAATAAGAGTTAAAATAGACCCTAATTGACCTGACTGATCTAATTGATCAGCTCTTTGAGCATTAAGTGTCATCTGCAATCGGGCATGACCACTTCCACTTGCTGGCATGACCACATTTTTCTACATGTTGACATGACCACTTTTCTTCTACATTGTGGCACCAGTATGGTTTCTTCCAAATAATGGCATGACCACTTCGACAAAATGATATATGACAAATCTCTAATTCTAAAGATTTTAAGTGTTTAACTGAGAGATGCGACGGCGGACAGAAGGAAATGGAGAGGCTTGATCATGAAGGTCGCAAGAGTTCCAGGAACTGACAGCACAAGGTAACAAGGTAACAAGGTAACAAGGTAATGTCATATAAACTAGTATGGTCAAATTCCTAAAAAAAACAACATATATGTGAAAGAGTTAATGCACGGCAAATATCTGCGTGGGTTCTTTCTACGTGAATGTCCGCTGTTTCGAGATGTTGCCTGTAGTTTAACTTTCTTTCTCTACCATTGAATTTAGCAACGGTATGCCCTCATGTTTGCAACTCTCCTACCAAGACTATCTTTTACTCTAAACTGAGAGCTTTCATCTTCCAGTCTGTTTGCAGAATTGCAGTTCTTAATACCTGCCCAGCTTCAGTGTGCACTTCTGAATTGTTTACAGAGGCATTAATCAAATCACTTTTTTTATTGTATTGTAATGTATTGCTTTGTTCAAATTGTTGAAATTATAATTGTAATTACGACAATTTGTATAGCATTGTCAATAGCAAGCTACTTCTAGGATGCTTTGCAAGCACTGTCTACCATCAGCGCAAATACTAATGCTCGGAGTTATGTTGCAAGTATGTTTTCAACTGTTTTTTAAAACATTATGGTTTTTGGCTTCCTGAATACCGTAGGTGCTTTGTACTGCTGTTACCTTAGTAACCTTGCTTTACTTGACTGTATTTCAGATTTTGGCTTTGGCAATTTCTTTAAGCCCGGTCAGGAGCTGTCGACGTGGTGTGGATCTCCGCCGTATGCCGCACCTGAAGTATTCGAGGGTCGCAAATACTATGGCCCGGAAGTTGATGTCTGGGTACTGCATCTTGTTTAGTATCTTGTTTTAAAAATGTAGAATTGAGGCAGTGTGTAGTAACTATATTATAATAATTATTGTTTAATTATTATGAGAATTGTAATGTACTGTAACTAGACATTTAAAGTGTTTTAGAGTCTAACTGTGCTTTATTGCATGGTCACATTTAGATGATGATGATGATGCGGCCTTTGAAACTCGTTAATGAGTAGCTGGATTACATCACCTTTCTAACGACTGATGAAGCTAATTATGACGAAGAAGAAGGTGGTGGTGATGGTGATGATGATGACCTGGTTTACGGTTATGACTTTGACAGTGATGATGATGATGAAGATGATGATGATGATGAGTTTGATAGCAGTGAAACAGTTGGTAGTGGTTGGTGGCAGACCAGAACAAAGGAGGGGGGGGCAGGTGAGCCAGCTGGCATAGGCCAACGATTTGGAGGGGCCTACTCTTCCTGATAGAGAGTCAAAGGGAAAAAGAATCCTTTAGCATAAAGATTAATGCAGATAAAATATAGATAAATCGTAAATGAATAAATTAGAACTGTCACGAATATTCATAATGTGCTACGTAAAAATAACGCTTCACTGTGTAGTTTCCTTTGTAAAGTACATGTATATTATTTTTATACAGAAATCATATGTTGTTAGCACTGATTGATTAGCAAAATACTTAATGATCCAGTTTGAAATTAATAGGGCCTACAAATTAATAGGGCCTACATTTTCCATCTGTTCTGGGCCTATTGCCCACTTTGCACAGGCCAGGTTGGTGGCAGTGGTGGTGGTGGTGTTGATAGTTACAGTGAAAATCTTGATTATGATGAAGATGAATGTTGGTTGTGATGAAGCTGCTGTTGTTGATGATATGTTGTCGTCTTGGTTTTCTAGAGTCTTGGTGTCGTTCTATACGTTCTCGTTTGTGGTGCTCTTCCGTTCGATGGAGAAAACTTGCATGCTCTGAAGGACCGAGTTGTTTCGGGAAGATTCCGGATTCCGTACTTCATGTCATCGGGTAACTTTTAGGCCTGGAAGTACTCACTAAGTTTTATTAAATTATTAGATGTATTTGTTTCATTTATATAAAGCAATGGGTTTGGTTAGTTATCGTAAAACACTGCAAGGCATTCATTCGGTTGAAAAGTAGATTACTTCGACCCCTGCGCTCACTTGACCCACTTGAACTCTTTGTCCCGCGGACGTGGACTGTCCTGACCAAATCTTGTGATTTTGCTTTTATTGGCCCCACTCTATGGAAACCATCTTCCTCCCATGATTTGCTGATTGCTTCAAGTTGGGGCCTCCCTGCATCCTTTCGGTGCTTAAAGACATCCTTATTTTCTCGGGGTCTCTCGCATTCAGCAGACAAAACAAAACGAGCCAAAGAAGTGCTGTCCTGGAATTCTGGAGGGAGAAGGAAGAGAGGAAGACCATGGACGAACTGAACTGGCTGGGAACCATCAGCGACGACCTGAGATACCTGGAGATGTGGGAGGAGGCGGAGCAACTGACGATGAACAGAGACGTTGCCCGATGTGCAGACCTGCACGGGAAGGACTAAGTACTAAGTAAGTACTCTTGCACTGGGAGCACCTCTGACTGGTAGAGAGTGGCGCTATATAAATTTACAGATACAATACAATACTTTGTAACTTGAGGTTATCGAAACGAATAATTCAATTAATTTGATTAATATGTCTTGTCTGCTGAAGTGAAGTTGCTTGAATGTTATTTACAGTGTTGTGCTTGTGTTTTAGATTGTGAGAATCTGATACGGAAGATGTTGGTTGTCGATCCGAAGCGCCGTATAAGCATCGGGCAGATCAAACAGCACCGGTGGATGGAGAGCGTGCAGACACGAGAGGACCTCATAATGCGTCTCCACGACTTTGCCATTAGTGACCTCAGTCGACCTCACATTGCAGAGACCTACAATGAACACATTCTCAGCGTCATGCAGAACGCTCGCATCGACCGAAAAAAGACAATAGAGGTTACATAACATAAAATATATAGCGTAACATAACATATAACAGAGCTTAACATAACATTTAGCATAACATGTGACATAGCATATAACATAACATAACATACCATTATAATATAACAGCATATAACATAACATATAACAGAGTAACATATATAACATGACCGCATAGCATAACATATAACAGTGTAACATATAACAACATATAGCATAAGCATAACATGACATAGCATAACATAACATATGACATAACATATAACATAGCGTAACATAATGTAACATAACAATTGAAAATTTATAAAGTGCAACTTCAAGGGAAAACTCATCAGTGGTGCTCCCGACCCAACAAGGAGAACCTCAATCAGACTAGGCTTTCAAGTGCTTGTGGAACAGAGGAGATAGGCTCACTTGCTCAGCTGTAGTGTTACGAGGAAGGTTGTTCCAGGCCACAGGATCAGCAAAAGCAAAGCCCTACATGCTGAGTTTTAGAGGAAGCAGCCCAGGAACAAGAATAACACCTTGATCGGCCGATCAGGGCAGCCAATCGAAGACAACTGCACCAGTTGTACCTGCAAAGAAATAGAGCATTTATATATGTAATGTAATGTGATTGAACATTTATATAGCGCCCCTGCAAGGTATCTACTCGGATGCACTGTCTGCGCTAGCCTATATGATGTTAAACATCATTGCGAACGAATATATTGCATTAGTTAGCAAAACAATGCACAGTGAGCTAAAAAAGTCATGAGTGGAGGTTCCACACACACACGAGGAACCAAACACAAGGTCCTGTCGACAGCTGAAGATAGCATGGATGTTCAGAGTCCTAAACAACGGCATAAAAAAAATTAAAGTTCGGTGTATAAATGTCTTTCTGTTTCTGTTTTAGTCGCTCGAGAGCGACGCGTACGACAATTTCTCCGCCATCTACAATTTACTTCTCGACAAACTGAAGCAGCAGCAGCAGAACCGCAAATGCTTCCCCGAATTCAGTCTCTTCCTGTCCGAGTCATGTCCGCGCCGGCCAAGCACTATTGCCGATCAGGCGATGATCCTCACTGGCCAGAGGGCGCCAGTGTTGGCCGACACAAAACAAGGACCGTTCAGTCAGACGACGGACTGCGTCCAACTCCACGAGGTTCAGGGCGCCATCTGTCAACGTCAGCAGATGATCTACACGGACCCCTGCAGCGGTCGACCGCTTCTGCCTCCCCGCGTCGTGCGGGTCGGGCCGGTAGGACGCGTTTTTGGACAAGCGTCGGTAGCTCGGGCGATCGCAGCGACCTCGATCGACGAAGGGGTCGAGACGGATTATGATGAAGAGAGCGAAGCGCTGAGGGAGGCCGCGACAGGGCAAACTGTGACGCCTCCCACCGCTGTTGGACAGGAGGGCGTTGGGGGTCTTGCACGGTCGGATGTCTACGGTTGTTTCGGCCGGGGCGGCTTACAGAATCAGCCACTAGGTGGCTACCCGTCGAATAGTTTTGACTCGAACATAGAGCTGGATGTCATATCAAACGTGTCGTCGTCCCCGTCGGGGTCGATCACGGCTTCGAACATTTCGACGGAGATGGCCGAGGCGGCGGAGTGCACCGGAGAGAGCGTGGATGAAGCGGACTCGTCGGAAGACCAGAAGGACCAGAGGGCATTCGTCGAGTTCCGAGAGGGCAGACGCGCGTCCGACGGTCTGGTCGTCCGTGGGGTCATGGAGTTTCAGCAGCACTTGAAGAAGTCGATGAAGACGCGAGGCGTCGCCGAACTGCGCAAGGAACTCGAGAAACTGCGCCTGGAGACCGCGGGAGATTCTGAGCTGAGACCGAGCCGAGCGAGACCCGGGCGCTTTCTCGACGTTCGTAGCATGCAGCAGCGGTCCCTCGAGGAGACCGTCACGGGCTTTCGAGGACCGAACCTCATCATCAAAAGAACGAGCCTGCCGGTTGTAGGCACGCTGACTTTCCAGAAGAGGATCGCGTTGCGGCCCGGCGGTCCCTGGTACGACGGAAGTCATTCGGGTGGATACGCCACACAGGACGTGGACTCCGTTCGCGCTTCGGCTGTCGTCGCTCAGCACGTGCCTTCTTTCAAGCCAATCAAATCGCAGCCGCTGCACGCGCTGCCGTACTGCACGAGCCCCAGTCGACACCTGTGGCCGCTTCAGAACCCCGTCAAGACCCAGACACATCAGCTGCCCCATCAGCTCCCTCTTCAAGAGCGCCACGAAGACGGTGCCAGATTCGGACTGCTCTCATCGCATTTCACTATGAAAAAGGACGAACGCCCATCCACACACAGCGGTGCCAACCCGTCTCTGCGATCGGTCTCGCCGTGCTTTCTTCGCGGCGACATCCCCCCCGGGTTTCAGGCCTGTCCCTCGTCCGAGCTGTTCCCCGTTTCATCTGCTGCGCACGCCCTGAAGGACAGCCACTTCGTTCCAACATGTCGTAGCCAGGACAGCCTTCTGGAATTTACCTCAAAAGTCGACTCGCTGCAGAGCCGGGACTCCTCGTCGCTCGGAGCCCTGCTTAAGCACCCGACCTACTCCAGCACCCTGGCAACGATGTCTGCGACCGAAGCGCCGCCGGAGCCGGACGCGAATCGGCGCCACATGGTTCGACGTACGCTGTACAAGATGGCGCAGCAGCAGGAGATATGCAGAGATGATGGTGATGGGGACGAGCTGTACCTCGAAGAGACGGCCGATGCGGAACGTTCCGGTGGTGCGAAGAACGATCCCACGACTTCGATGGACTTCTCTTGATCGGACAAGACTTGCGACTTGTAGGCTAATGCATTTGCACATCTCTGTTTTTAGTCAGCGTCTCTCGATGGCGCGCTCCGTTTCGGCTGTGTATCTACGTACCAGTGCCAGACTCAGAAATATATCCACGGGGGGTCAAGTGTAGTGATGAGCAGCAAAGTTTACGTTTGGGGACCAAGCCCCTTCAATTCGGACATTGGGGGATCGGAGGTTGGGCAAGGATAGCGTTGCCCACAGTGGTGTAATGAAGGGGGGTAATAGAATAGAATCTTCGTTTATTCATAACACATTGTCAGAACGCAATGCGATTACAAGAAAGACAAAGATAAAAAATGTGTAGGCTTTGGCTGGTAAAGTGGGCAGCCACCCAGGGTGCAGCAGAACAGAGGCGCAAAATTTGCTTTCAGTGGTATGCAGTACTATGACAAGAACGATTACAAGTCAACAAAAACATTTAAAAGGGGCGCAGTCATCAACTCTTGCCCATGGGTGCTGAAACCCTTCGCTACGCCACTGGTTTCCCGGTTCCTTTTTCCTTCTGTTTCATGTCATTTGAGATTCTTCAGCATTGATACGCGATCGTTTGGGTTTGTGCTGGTAGTAAACTGCGGACGATGTATCGGTGTTAATTTATTACTCGTATAACGACGACGAGTGTGGACTCGTTTTAAATGTCGTTCGATTAAGCCTGGTGACTGACTATGCGTGCTTTTTGGTTCTTGTCTGCTGACAATTTCATTATTAATTATGTCCACTGCTGTCTTTTCATATATTGAATTTCGTCGATGTAAGTCAGTAAGATAAACGACAAAGTCTGAATAAATAAGACTTTACTTCAAAAAAGTCGTCAGTCTGTTTTATTTTAATTTACTATTATGTGCTTGTTTGTAGATGTATCGCCAAGGCAACCCACCATGGCATATTGCAGCTTCCTCAGTTTGACTCCCTCCCAGATGCTGGCCTGGCACCGAACTTACCAAGCAACATGGCCAATATGTATGCTTACTTATATGCAGCAATGGGGCATCTGGCACATTTTAGTAATGTAGGAGGTGGAGTCCAAACTGGCTGCTCTAACTGAATTATCACTTTTGCAGCTCCCTTTGTTTTTGTCTGCTGACAGTTTCATTGTTAAGTATGTCCACTGCTGTCTTTTCATATTGCTTTTGTCGATCGTAATCAAACTGAACCCTACCTCTTACATTACCCGAACAGTGTAGCTGGGCTCTCGGGAATTCTCGGTTGCTTTGTAATTCGCCGCCAAGTTCAGTTCGTTCCGCTAGTTCTCTGATTTCTTTCGTATCCAAACTTAGGATTAATATCTGGTTTCTCTATCTATAGGATTACGACCTAACTTTTCCAATGGGTTATGATTTTCTATTGTAATGTAATGTGATGTTATGTAATTGAACATTTATATAGCGCCCTTTAAGGTATCTACTTAGAGTGCTAGCCAATATGATGTTAAATGTCAGTGCGTACGAATATATGACAACAGTTAATAAAACAATGCACAGTAAACGGAAAGAGTCGCCAGTGTTGGGCCCACGCACACACGTGGAACCAACCAACTGATTCCCGTCAACGTTTAAGATGTAATTAATTGATGTTCAGAGTCTCTGAGTCAAGTTGCGTCGATAAAGTAGAGCGGCGACAGGCGACAGCGTTCGCACACACGATGACGATGCCGACAAGCAGCCCCTCCCTCACTGGTGGAAGATGACGCACGTTCGGCTAGCCGTAGAAGCACAAGGAGTACGCAGAAAAGACATTCGCCGCATGTCGGTCGGTAGACTGTAGAGCCACGAGTGACTAACGTTCGAGGTCACTCCACTATTGACCTTTCAGTCCTTTCTCTCTAAGTCACTCTGACTCACCCACCATCGACTTGTGTCTTGAGCATCGTGATAATGTCGCTATAAAAGTCAGTAGATTAGATTAAAACCTAATCGGTTAACTTACTGTTTCAAACTGGTTATTCACCATTGGCTGCTTATCTGGCGTAGCGGACTGATTTTCTCGATATTGAACTGGTTTGGTTTTGGTGCGCCATCAGTTGATTCCTTTTGCATTAGATACTGGCGCGGTTGGAGTCATTAATCAGTGATAATAACAATCAATAGTAGGCCTATTAGTAATTTTGCAATTGCTGAACGATCTCGTATTATGACTACCCTGGAAAATATAGGCCTATCTTTGATGTCGGTTGTTTCATGAGATGACCGACTGGGTCCGGCCTAATCGCAAAGTACTAATAATTAAGCGAACTTACTCAAGTAAACGTTGAAGAGTATTCTAAATAATACCTCTGAAGTATACCGGTACCCTATGTAACGAACGGCCGAGCGTCAATAATTGTAGCTGAGCTAACGATATAGCCTAAACGTAGGCCCTACATTTTTATATAACGACCTACGAGGCTACGCCATTTAAGATCCCCGTGTACGGACCCTCTCTAACCCGAAATTTAAATCTCTGAAATAAACCAGCA
>JACEVL010000582.1:237500-325000 GCA_020284085.1 Aporrectodea caliginosa
AGGACAGACATGGTAAAAAATGTTAAAATGAGCAGGGAGAAGGGACTGAGGTATAAGGTGAGAAGCGGAGGAAGAAGAAGAAAAGGAGGACTGACTTTCACGATACAGACATTCCTTAAATCGAATCCCAGTCGTTGAGCTGACAGAAAACACATTATCAGTCGACCATTGCTCCCCATTTTCTTCAGCTGATTGCTACAAGCACTGGGGGCTCAGAGCGCGGCTCTCCTCTCGCCTACACGTTTGTAACGGACAGACAGACCGGGCTTACGGTTGTCACGTTGAAGTTTACGCCTGCGTGCTTCAGTAATTTATCACAGATGGAAGAAGCCCAAGACTTTTCTCACCAGAATTAGGAGCCCCGTTGTGGTGAGAATCTGGCTTCGAATGTCCTACAAGAAACAAGACAAATGAACAGTGACAGCTTTTGTGCCGGGAAGTTTAATCGATCGATCTAGCTACGGTTAGGTCAGATCGGTTCAACCAACGGCCAATCAATCAATCAAGCTGTCACTCAATCAATCAATTCGTTTGTGCGGTTCAAGGAGCACACACGGAGAAACGAATGATATATTTACGGATGTGTCGAAGAGCGTTTGATGCAAGGCTGCATCGTTGGATACAGAGGATGGTGGTTCACGCGGATGCTCTCAGAAGCCCATTGTCTGGGTCATGCGTTGTAGGCCTATAGGGGATGCGTAAGATCATTGTCTTTGAGCGATGGGAGATAGTGAGAGGCACATGTGAAGAGATTGTGGTTTAGAAAGAGATACAAAGATATAGAAAGAGATATAGAAAGAGATACAGAAAGACAGAGAGACAGAGAGAAAGATACATATGGGCACCGGCGAAAGGTACGAAATGGCATACATATAGGAGGTCGATCTATAGAGAAAGATAGATATACCCACTGTCTCAGGGACATAGAAAGGAACGCAGCGCAACACAGAGAGATGAAGCGAGACGCAGACGGAGACAGACGCAGAAGGGCACAGAAAGAGATACAGGAAGAGCGAAAGACCCAGCCAGAGAGAAGCAAACGAATCAGACGCAGGCTTAACGATAGTCGCAGATGCAAAGGCACATAGACACATAGACAGAGATCGCGAAAGGGAGGCAGGCACAGAGACAGAGACAACCATAGTAACAAACAGAAAGATTCAGAGACAGAGAGAGGAACAGAGACGTGAAAGGATTGGCACAGACAACTACAACATTAATGGACAAACACAGATCCAGCAATCACCAGAATTACATGTACATACAATATATGCATACAAGTTTCATCACCATATACATACATATGTATGCACACATGCCTCATATACAATTATACATATATATATACATAATATTATATGCATACATATTTCATTTTTATACATATATGCAAATCAAATGTGACGGTCACCATCATCACTCACAGACTTATTATATATATACGCCTAATACAGCTCCTTTTTTATCACCATGTACATTTAAATATATATATATAATCATGCTCACGTATAAGTACTTATATATGTATAATATGCATACAATATATCTTATACATATGTATATTATGTGGTCATCATCATCGTCGACATAAAATCGTCGTCAAACGGTGACTGCTTCGTATCCATGTAATCCACGTATATCTTCGTAGATATAGAGTCGTTGTTTGGCTGGCAGAGGTCGTTGCCATGGCGACTCCATGGTTACCGAACGTGACCATTTATCTGGCTTCTCGCTGGATCGTTTTGGTCACGTAGGCACATAACAGCCCCGGTCGACACCACCAGATGGCCTTCTTTCCGTACACTTTCAACACCAGAGTATACATTGTACGGAGGATACACAGAATATTCCTCTATATGGCTGGGGACACACACAGACACACACACACACACACACACAGACACACACACACGCGCGCACACCAACGCACACACACACGCACGCACACACACTACCACACACACTTACACACCCAGACAAACACACACACACACACACACATGCAAACACACACACACACACACACACGCACACAACCACACACACACACACACACACACACACACACACACACACACACACGTTCAGTACACAAGAAAGTCCCTGTGTTGTACAAATTGTATACGTGTATGTATATATATATATATATATATATATTATATATAATTATATTATATAAATTTGTTTTATATATGAGCACTGAACGTATATATGTATATATAATTATGAGCACTTGATATTATATTTATATGTACGTGTACTAAGCATGCCTCTTGAAGTCCTGACCTTTTTCACCAAAGGGATCAGGAATTTTTCTAACGATATAAATACAGTTTACAATTGCTTTGTTTTCAGGCGCTGTATAAAACTATAAAACATCCCTTGATGAATTCGTGAAATATAGCTCTGCTTCAAGCCAGTGGGGACCTGTTGGTCCCGCGCTCGTGTACAACGACTAATCCTGCCCAAAAGTCCTTGAGAGGTTGCTTTTTGAAAAGCGCCACATAAGTATTATATATTTTATATATATATATATATATATATATATATAAATATATATATATATATATATATATATATATATATATGTATGTATATAGTTTTACATCATGTTTACGTTACAGGAATAGAGAGCCTGTTGATCCGTGTGTGAAGCTGGGACTAAGGGAAGGACTTGTTGAAGGGAAGAGTTTGATGGAGCGTGGACGAGAACCGGGCTCAAGGGCATCGATGAGAAATGGACGGAAGATGAATGAGGCTCAGGCGAATTAGAGGCAGAAAGAGACAGACAGACAGACAGACAGGCAGACAGGCAGACAGGCAGGCAGACAGGCAGACAGGCAGACTGATAGACAGACAGTCAGACAGGCAGACTGATAGACAGACAGTCAGACAGGCAGACAGGCAGACAGGCAGGCAGACAGACTGATAGACAGACAGTCAGACAAGTAGGCAGACTGACTGATAGACAGACAGACAGGCAGACAGGCAGACAGGCAGGCAGACAGACTGATAGACAGACAGTCAGACAAGTAGGCAGACTGACTGATAGACAGACAGTCAGACAAGTAGGCAGACTGACTGATAGACAGACAGTTAGGCAGACTGATAGATAGACAGATAGACAGATATACAGTTAGACTGACAGGCAAACAGGCAGACTGATAGGCTGACTAACCCTACAGACACAATGCTAAACAGACAGGCAGTCAGGCAGGCACTCTGATAGACAGACTGACGAATAGTTAGACAAACAGACAGGCAGTTATACGGACAGGCATGCAGATAGGCAGACAGACAGACAGACAGACTGATAGACAGACAGTTAAACAGACAGTTAAACAGACAGAGATACAGCTAACGGACAGATAGTTAGACGAATAGACCTGCAGATAGGCAGGCAGACTGATAAACTGACAGATAGACAGTTATGCAAACTGACAGGCAGATAGACGGACAGGCAGGTAGGCAGACAGACAGACAGAGATGGTGACACGTATCGTGAGTTTTTTCGTGATATTCATGAGTCAAACAAAGGCGAAGTGAACGGAATGAACAAAGAAAGACTTTGAACTAATTACAGACGGAATACGTTTGGGAAAACAACAAAAAGCAAATTACTGAAACTGTGCGAGTATCAGGAAGAGGAGGAGGAGGAGGAGGAGGAGGAGGAGGAGGAGGAGGAGGAGGAGGAGGAGGAGGAGGAGGAGGAGGAGAGGAGGAGGAGGAGGAGGAGGAGGAGGAGGAAAGAAGGAGGAGGAGGAGGAGAAAGAGGACGAGGAGAGGGAGGCGGAGTAGAGGTGGAGGAGGAAAAAGGAGGATGCGGGAAGGAATTAAAGGAAACGGAGGAGTGGGAGGAATTGGATGAGGAAGATAAAACAGGAAGAGAAGAGGAGTAAGAGGATGACTGTGAGAAAGAAGAAGAGGAGGATTCTGAT
Source organism: Aporrectodea caliginosa (assembly GCA_020284085.1). Lineage (NCBI taxonomy): Eukaryota > Metazoa > Annelida > Clitellata > Crassiclitellata > Lumbricidae > Aporrectodea > Aporrectodea caliginosa. Next base: position 241,439 of record JACEVL010000582.1, read on the forward strand.
AATGATGCTCCTAGGAGGGTGCGCATCTGTCGCAAAGATGCTGATGGCGGTCCAGCCGTCCCTTGTATACCGTACTGATTCCTATAAACAATGTCATATGGTCCACTTATCACCATTGTTATGCTGACTACACTTCCGATGATTTTTTGACGGTTCTACATCTAATCCTGCTATAAAATTACTCACAGATGTGTTTGTAGATATACAGGCTTCGATTACATTTTTATAAACCTTTTTTGAAGACCCTTTCAAAACCTAATTCCTCGCTGTGCGTTCAAATCAACTGCTTCACAAGTTCGATAACTGACTTCTATTCTTCAGATTGGATCAGTTTGTTACTCGCACTTAGTTAATTAAACTTAAATCTCATTTTCAGACTTTCGTAGGCCCCTGAAAGGTTCGTAGGCCCTAAGCACCGTGCCTACTGTGCCTAATGGATAATACGGCCCTATTCTGAACTCCATTCAAAACCTAATTCCTTGCTGTGCGTTCAAATCAACTGCTTCACAAGTGAAAACTGACTTCTTTCTATTCGTTGGATTGGGTTAGTATGTTACTCGAAGTCAGTTATCGCGTAATTATGTCAATGTGGTTGATTCCAGTATGTCTTTCCCAGAGCGTATTTCTGTTTCAAGCTACGTGTACTTGCAAATTCGTACGTTTGCGTATTCGAGACATCCGCAGAATAAGGCCGAATGCGACCGAAATGTTCTGATTCCATTATCCAACGTCCTTGTTTCTTGTCGTCTTGGCTGCTGTAACTAACCTTTGGACGGAGTCATTACAGGGACAGATGCACAAATGCAATTGCTTTCATGAGGGCTGTGGAGAAAACACCCAGGGGTTTAAAGGACCACAAACATGACTTGGTTGCGACTTTGGAATGTGATTTTGAACTGTGATTTTGGACTGCGATTTTCTACTGCGATTTTGAAATGCGATGTTGGACTGCGATTTTGAATGCTATTTTGGACTGCGATTTTGGAATGCGATTTTAGAATGCAATTTTCACTGCGAGTTTGGACTGCGATTTTTGGAATGCAATTTTGGTATGCGATTTTGGACTGAGATTTGGAGCTGCTATTTTAGAAAACGATGTTGCTTTGAAGTAGGCTAACCAACGATTGATATCTTCTCCACTGAGGTGATGGAGGAACAGAAGTTTTCGAAATGGATTGGAGAAGAAGAGGAGAAGATGGAGATGGAAGAGGAAAAGTATAGAAGGAAGTGAGGTGTTGGGAGGAAGAGAATGAATAGCTAGGAGACTGTACAGAAAAAAGCAAGAGGACCAGGAGGAAGAAGAGGAAGAGGAGGATGAGGAGGGAGAGGAGGAAGAGGAGGAGGAGGAGGAGTAAGACAAAGAACAGAATGATGACAATGGCATAAATAAACTCCTTCCAGAGTCATGCACACGTATACATATACACACATAGGCCTACTCTTTCATGGTCTCCAAATCCCAGGTATAGGCAGTGCCCCGAAATTCCCCTCGGATTGTATATGCGAAGCCGTTATCTGCATCATCACCTCGCTCTTTGCGCTCCTCAGGTCCGTTTGATCTCTTTGTTCCTAGGACTAGGACTGCTCTGGACCAACACCGGGCGTTTGCTGCGGTGGGTCTCTCCATTTGGAATGACCTTCCCCCTCACTAAGGGCTAAACTAATGACTGTTTTTTTTCTCATCGGTCTTAAAATTAAAGGCGTTTCTTTTCCCCGGTGTTTTCGTGCTGAGAGCGCCTCTGAATAGTTATTCTGCGAGAGGCGCTTTGTAAATTATTATATACGATACGCTATAGATGCGATACAATACACACATACAAGTACATACATACACACTTACCTGTACAGTGTATACACACATTTGCCTGGGCCCGATAGCGCATTGGATAACACACTGGCATGGAGAGCGAGAGGTACCGAGTTCGAGTCCCGTAGGGCGAACATGCTTTGTAGGCTGCTATTAGCGCCGTGTATTGCAGGCTGTCTGTTCTGTTAGTAGTTAAGATTTATGTCTTCTGTCATTTGTGTTCTTGTGAATTGTTTCAATTGCATAACTGTACACTGTAACCGGTTGCGGTTTGTCAACCGGATTGTTTCAATAAACGAAAATGTTTTTATACACACATGCATACATACATATTCACACAGTCATACATACATACATACAAAGATGCATAGGCCTACATAATACATATTCATACATATGCATATATATACATACATATATAGATATACGCATACATGTATATACATAAATACCCACAGACAGACAGACAGACAGACAGACAGAAGCAGACAAACAGATAGGCAGTGAGACAGAGAAAAACAGACAGACTAACAGTCAGACAGCGAGAGACAGACAGACACAGAGACAGAGACACAGAGACACAGAGACAGAGACAAAGACAGAGACAGATAGAGAGACGTACGAGGTCTTTGATGTGCATGAGTGAGAACTGGATGGCAACGGTGACTGTGCACGATGAGTTGAGAACGGGTCGAGCGAACTGGTTGTAGCTGCCGAACAGCTGCTGCAGCAGGTACTCCTCATCCGACCGCATCCTCTGCTTGTACGGATGCGGTGCCATGGCAACGCCGCCGCCGTTCGCATCTTCCGCCGGTGACTGTCGATGGGACACGGAGTTCGTCTTCTGCCGCTGTATCCGAGACTGGCTCACTGCATCACATTCACATCAACATCAGCCTTTTATGGCGTCTCCGAGGATAGATTTATTAGGCGCATTTTCCAGTTATGGTATTGTCAATTACGTAGATAATCTTTCTTTAGCGCATTTTCAAAGAAACTAACGTAACGGAACTGATGTAACGGTTCGTAAAAGTGTAACTAAGTAGGGTGTAACACGATAACGTATTACGCCATTTTATGCAAGCAGAAATACCGAAATTTCTCGGCACCACAAATCGTAATCGTATTCGTAATGCATACATACACACATGCATAATACGTGCAATCGTGCATACATACATATATAGTTTTACACGCATGCATGCATGCATGCAAACATGCATACATGATACATTATGGTTGTAATTTATGGTGTGGCTATGGTTATACATACATGCACATATATATTCTGATTAAAAATAATTATAACCTATAGTTTAGTCACACCCAGTCTATCTATCCCATCTATCTAATCTAATAACTTCTATAACGTTGCAATCGCAATGAACAAGACCAAGACAGGCATACAACATGCAACACAAATGTGATGTCTGCAAAGATGACCTCAGTGACTCAACAGGGAATTTCTCGATCGTTCCATTCACTTCAATTCACCCTCCACGAGGTGACTGGGTCCTTATAACTAGCAAAAGATCCGCTTGACCAATGACCAATTAGCAGTGGACAGATAGCGTCGAGATTCGCCTCTTGACGGATCAGTCCACCACGAAACAGGAGTGCCAATTACACCCGCGTCTTCCGACAAATGTCGCATTGATATTCAAGCGAAATTTGTGATGTCCGCTACATGTATGGTCCTCTTGGGACTTTGCCTCCTAGATGGAGAGAGAGAGACAGACAGACAGACAGACAGACAGACAGACAGACAGACAGACAGACAGACAGACAGACAGACAGACAGACAGACAGACAGACAGACAGACAGACAGACAGATAGCTGCAGTAGCTGAAGGGGCGGATGAGTCGGTTTGCGCATGAGGGAGTCAGAGGACACTAACAATGTCGACATCATCCAAGTAGTCCTTTCTTACAATTAATGCAAATCGAAGCCTTTATGGACATTACATTGCGCTGTGATGTTAGCGACGTATTGTGATATAACTTGCTGATACATTTGTGCAGGAATGAATGAGTGAATGAATGTTTGTATTTGTGTATTTATAGTTCAACGAAGACTCCGATGGTTTGGACATGTAGAGAGAATGTCATATGACAGAATGCAACACAATGCACTAAATGCAAGATTCAAAGGAAGAAGAAACAAAGGCAGACCAAGGCTACGCTGGATAAATAATTAAATGAGGACATAACATCACTTGGACTAACACTGAGGGTAGCAATGGACTTGGCAAATGACCAATGTATGTATGTATGTATGTATGAGCACTTGTTATTGCGCCCCTTCAAGAGATTTCTACTCAGAGGCGCTCCCGACTACAGCGCGGACACTGAATCGGAGTTTCACGCCGAAGAGCATGAGCAATTGCGAGTGAAGGACTTGCCCAGGGTCCCTACGCGGCGGCTTGAGGTGGATTCGAACCAATGACAATGGAGATAATCTATTCGTACCTATCGCCTCCTAATGGCTGACGTCAGGAACTGAAGCGTTAGGTCGCTTCGTCCGATTGTATGGGGACATAACGACCATGATAGACGATGATTTTTGACGCAATAGATCAAGTTAGGACCACAATGGATATTGACATAACACGATCCATGAGACTTTCTGGAATAAATGTATATCCACGAAGCTTCTGCTTTCGTCAATGATTTATATAGCGCCCTCGTCTGACTATAATTGTGTTGACTATAAAAGTGTTGTGGGGCGCGGTGGTGTAGGGTTATGTTCGGTGCCTTGCAGTAGGAGGGTTGCGGGTTCGAATCCACCTCAAGCCGCCGCGTAGGGACCCTGGGCAAGTCTCCTTCACTCGCAATTGCTCATGCGCTTCGGCGTGAAACTCCGATTCAGCATCCGCGCTGTAGTCGGGAGCGCCTCTGAGTAGAAATCTTGAAGGGACCCTGTAACAAGTGCTCATACATACATACATACATACATATAATTATAATGATGATGACATAATTTTATAAATATATGTATGCTTTTGTGAACGTATGTATGCATGTATGTAAATATATATGTATATATGTATGCATGCATGTGTTTACGTATGTATGTATTATATTAACACTATCTGAACACTAGATATCACTTTTAGAAGAGTCCCTATATATTTTCCATTAAGGGCCAGTCTAATGTAATATGATAAGTGAATCGATGTGTATTAGCGCAGTGGAGTGGAGTACAATGCGGCTCAAGCCTATAATTGCAGAGGATCATTTCCCGGTAGGTTAAGCAGGCCATGACAATGCAATAAAGTTAATGGCGCCATATAAAAATAATTATACAGATTTTTATAGAGCGTTAAATCTATCTTTATCTGAAACGGAATCGTCTGATTTTGTACCTGATGTTCTGAAATGCGTAGAGTTGCCAGCGCTCAGGCTAAAGAGAATGAGAAGGATGAAGAAACCCATTGCTCGCTTTTCGGTTCCAGATGCTCTGCGCTGTTCCAGAGGCTCTGCGCTGTTCCAAATGCTCTGCACTGTTCCAGATGCTCTGCGCTGTTCCAGATGCTCTGCGCTGTTCCAGATGCTCTGCACTGTTCCAGATGCTCTGCGCTGTTGAATCAGTGATGATATGAGGTTCTGCACTCCTGATAAAACTTTACACTTTCAAAGACTCGCAGGTCTATAGCTTGCAATTTCAAAGACTGGTGGGTCTATGGCTTTGCACTTTGAAAGATTTACAGGTTTTGAACTTTCAAAGACGCGCAGGGCTGTGGATTTACGCTTTCAAAGACTCGCAGGACTACGGCTTTGCACTTTCAAAGACGTGCAGGTCTATCTATAGCTTACACTTTCGAAGACTCGCAGGTCTGTGGATTTACGTTTTCCAGGACACATGTCACCCTAATATGCCCCACAGATTTGTTCTCAAAGGACAAATTTTTCTTCACAGAGTTCCTCCGTTATCAAGCATCAGCTTGCCTTGGTGAGCTAAAACATAAAATGACATGCATATAGGTAAGGCAAAGATAAACTAAGGTATGATATGGTAACGTACGGTAAGTTTAGCTAAGAATAGGTAAGAAAAGGTAAGGTCGGATATGGTAAGGCTAGGTTAGGGTCTAGTACGGTACAGTAGAGCAAGGTCACAAACAGAAAGACCCACGCATACAAACAAACACACGGATAGGCAGACAATGCAAGACAGCCAGACAGACAGCCAGACAGACAGAAGCCGCTTGGTATACGCTATATATAGGCCTACTCTGTGTTAGCCCGCTCCCCACGCCGGCGGCCCGGGTTCGATTCCTGGTCGGTCGGTTTATCAGAGATTAATTTCTCGGATCTTTACTGCGGGTGGCTCGGTCGCAATATAAACGTGGAGTACGAGGTTGCTTTCTGCCTCCGACACTAATCATCTTCGATATGAAAAAGTGTCGTTAAGCCGAAGTACATACATTATCTAATTCTTCATACTTAATGTAGAACGCTTCCGACCCGACTGATGGCTCTTGTTAGCAAAGACTACACGTTGATCGTCAACGATACGTTTATGTAGCCCACGTTTAATTGGCTGTCAAAGGCGTTTCCATCAGAGGCAGCGATTATGGAGTCTCATTCACACTGAGGCTTAGACAGGCCAACGTATACAATGGGCAATTTCTATGATGATGATGATGATGATGATGATGATGATGATGATGATGATGATGATGATGATGTGATGCTGGCATCTATTGGATTACGCGACCGGTTACAGTGGACCTCGTTGTGAAAACTGGAGAGTGACCAGTTAGACAAGATGTCTGTTTGTCTGTCTGTCTGTTTGTCTGGCTGTTTGTCTGTCTTTTTCTGTTTGTCTGACTGTATCTGGCTATCCGTCTGTCTGTCTGTTTGTCTGCCTGCCTGCATGTTTGTCTGTCTGTCTGTTTTTCTGTCTGTCTGTCTGTATAGATGCCATGTCTGTGTGTTTTGTCTGACAGATTATCCGCTTGCTTGTCTGTCTGTTTGTCTGTCTGTCTGTTTGTCTGTCTGTCTGTTTGTCTGTTTGTCTGTCTGTCTGTCTCTGTGTTTTGTCTGACAGATTATCCGCTTGCTTGTCTGTCTGTTTGTCTGTCTGTCTGTTTGTCTGTCTGTCTGTTTGTCTGTCTGTCTGTTTGTCTGTCTGTCTGTTTGTCTGTCTGTCTGTCTGTCTGTCTCTGTGTTTTGTCTGACAGATTATCCGCTTGCTTGTCTGTCTGTTTGTCTGTCTGTCTGTTTGTCTGTCTGTCTGTTTGTCTGTCTGTCTGTTTGTTTGTCTGTTCTGTCTGTCTGTTTGTCTGCATGTCTGTCTGTCTGTCTGTGTGTTTTGTCTGACAGATTATCCGCTTGCTTGTCTGTCTGTTTGTCTGTCTGTCTGTTTGTCTGTCTGTCTGTTTGTCTGTCTGTATGTTTGTCTGTCTATCTGTTTGTCTGTCTGTCTGTTTGTCTGTCTGTTCTGTTTGTCTGTTTGTCTGCATGTCTCTGTATTTTGTCTGACAGGTTATCCGTTTGCTTGTCTGTCTGTCTCTTTGCTTTCACCTGATTACTTCCGTCTCCTTATTTATAACTTATTTATCAAGTGACATAATTATTACTCATGTGTCAATTTTCTCTCAGTTCCAGTAAGTGCAAAACGATATTTCAGATGAATGTATGGGTCACACGGCACAAACATATTTTTTTAATACACATGATGCCTATAATATATATAGCCATATTGTCAGCTGGCACAACTACACTGAAATTGCGGCCAACGGACTGAAATAAGTGACTGTCTGTCTGTCTGTCTCCATCTCTCTGTCTGTCTCTGTGTGTCTCTCTCTGTCTATCTGTCTCTCTCTGTCTCTCTGTCTTTCTCTCTCCATCTCTCTGTCTGTCTCTGTGTCTCTTTCTGTCTCTCTGTCTGTCTGTCTGTCTGTCTGTCTGTCTGTCTATCTATCTATCTATCTATCTATCTATCTATCTATCTATCTATCTATCTATCTATCTATCTATCTATCTATCTATCTATCTATCTATCTATCTATCTATCTATCTATCTATCTCTCTCTCTCTCTCTCTCTCTCTCTCTCTCTCTCTCTGCCTCTCTATGTCTCTGTCTGTCTCTCTATCTATCTATCCCTCTGTCTCTGTCTTCGTCTGCCTATTTCTCTCTCCCTCTCCAAATAAACCTGACTGATGAGCGTTGAAAGAGAACGAGATAAAACCGAATGTGTGGCGAATGGAGGATGGAGAGAGAGAGGGAAGGATAAGAGAGATAAACAAGTGTATGTACTGGGAAAGAGATCGTTGAAACATTTGCTGTTGACAGATCAAAGTAGGAACTTGACTAACTGGATACAATGCAATACAGGCAGTGGATGTGGGTGTGTGTGCGTGTGTGTGTGCTTGTGTGTAGGTGTGTGTATGTGGCACCTGACTCTAATTTGTTTCTTTGAAAATAGTAGCTATATAAACTCGTACAGTTTGACGTCTATGATTTGTTCTTCTGAAAACGTAGTGCTATGCAAATGAGTCCAGTTTGTGCATATGATTTGCTTCTATTGAAAAGTGGTGTAGTTTGTTTGCCTCCGATAGAAATCCTCCACTGTCCGCGCTCTGACAGTGCCAGTCCCAAGCCAGCAGAACGGAGGGGCAACGCCAATAAATCAGACGCAGGGCTTATGTAGACTAGTTCATTAGCAAGGCCAGCATACAATGGGCAATTTCTATGATGATGATGTGATGCCGGCATATATTGGCTTATGCGCCAGGTTACAGCGAACCTCATAGTGACCACTGTTGAGTGGCCAGTTAGAAAGGATTTCTGCCTGTCTGTTAGGAGAAGGTATATGCTGTGAGGAGATGGTATGTAGTATAACAAGATGACACATGCTGTGAACGTCGTGACGTAGGCCAGTGTACATGACTATATATACATTTTTAATACACATAATGCCTATAATATATTATATAACCATATTGTCAGCTGGCACAACTACACTGAAATTGCGGACAGAGATTGAGAGTGGAAGGAGAGACAGAGATAGAGACAGGGAGGAAGAAGACAGAGACAGAGAGACAGAGAGAGATGCAAGCAAATTTGATTGGGGATGGGCATTTAACGCGTCATTAACGCGATTAATGCGTTAATTAATTAACGCGATCAAATTTTTTTAACGAACATAGGCTAACGTGATTGCCACTGCGCCCAAACATTTCTTGAAATGCGCTTAAACAATTCTTGATAAAACCGCTGAGTTTAAACTTTAAAGTAAAAACTATAAAATAGTAAAACAAGTAGTAAAAACGTGTTTGCTTTTTGTTTATTGACTGGAAGCATTTATATAGCGCATATTCAACGTAACTACACTCAGAATCGGTAGAGTAGTTGTACTTGTTATCTATTGTGACATGCGTTAAAAATTAATCGCGTTATTAAAAATCTTAATCGTGCGATTAATTTCGATTAAGATTTTTAATCGTTGCCCACCCCTAAATTTTATACGTCAAGTGCGAAAAGTTGAGCTACTGAAGTAAATTCGTCTGGTAAAATTGCAGCTTTTGGGTGTGTGTGCAAGTGGGCATGTGTGCATTAGTCCAATGAAAGCAGGGATGATTCCATGAAGCCGAATACCATAAATATTTATTGGAGATGGAGATATCGTTTCGTTCATCGCGGAGCTAATGAGTGTGGAGCCATTTCAAACAAAACACGACCAACTGCTGTCAAAGCATAAAATCTGCCGTTTGGTTGTTATCCAATTACACTATGATTTGCTTATATCCTTTCACCAGAATTTTTCATGTATCTCCGCATCTGACCTTGCCGTACCGTCCAGGCCGCTCTATGCCTCCCCAAAGAGCCTGGGAATCGTAAAAAGTGTTTGTGGGGCGAGGACGCCCCTTGCCTGGTACCGAAGGACATGGCTTTATGATGCGACCGTAAAAATTATGGCGCTGGCGATGGTCCAATGGTTCAGTGGTTAACCGTGACATCAGTGGCCAGGGATTCAAAACTTTACATATTTTTCGTCACAGAATAGTGTTTTCTGACGCAGTGCGCAGTTGACATTGTCTGGAGTGAGCAGTGTGTAGTATGAATTTTTGACTGATTAGCCCCAGTCAATCAACCCACCAAGCCCCTACACACGATTTTATATCAGTATCTGAAATTTTATATACATTTATATATATTTAGTACAGTCTAAGGAAGTATACGTGTAGTTGACAGAGTATTTCCTGAGTATTTCATGCGCTGCTCTAAACGGCTGACCTGACTAAAATCGCCATTGCTATGGGAGTGCAGGTACACCAGTAAGCTGTCGATTTTTTTAGCTGTACAGAGCTTGCAACTTCTCCGTTGTACGTGTCTATCGTATACAGAGGCTCCTGCGGCAAAACCATAGTCGCAGATGTCTTCCAGTTGCTTGTTAATGAGCCTCGTGTAGACAGATAGGGAAACGCCAGACGAGTTCAAAGATTGACGAGAGTAGCCGTGAAGTCGTGATTCCAGATGCAATCAACCACTTGTTGCCCACGGTCTGATTGTGCTTCTAGACGGAGAGCTATCAATCCTCTCTCCCTGTGTCTGTCTGTCTGTCTGTATCTCGCTCGATCTCTCTCTCTCTCTCTCTCTCTCTCTCTCTCTCTCTCTCTCTCTCTCTCTCTCTCTCTCTCTCTCTCTCTCTCTCTCTCTCTTTAGCTCTCTCTCACTCTGTCTCCTTGTCCTTTATTTCTGTCTCTGTCTGTTTCTGTTTCTGTCTCTGTCTGTCTGTCCGTCTACCTCTGTCTGTCTGTCTCTCTATCTTCTCTATCTCTCACCCTCTCTCTCTCTCTTTCTCTCTCTCACTCTGTCTCTCCCTCTCTGTCTGGCTCTCTGTCTCGGTGTCTCTCTTCCTTCAGATCCTGGTATACCATCGGCTGAGTCAAATACGGGTCTCTTGATGGATCTATCGCTCAATCTATACCTAACTTTGCTTTCGTATAATTAACACTTGACTTTAATGAACTTCAATTAATCCACGTTGCGTAACTAACAAAGTCTTAATACTTTTTTGTTGCCTCTGTAATAGAGTATCCGAATAAAATTTATTTATTTTCGCGTGCCGCTAATAATTCACTTGCGTTAAAAATTTTAGATCGTGAATCGTACTTACAGCAGTCGCCGAAAAGTACACCCTGTGCCGAGGAACTAATGGCTTTTAATGGCCCGCGGCTAAATGTTATGTACGGTTGATATTCCGGATCGACCCGGAGCGAACGGATCCTTAAAAGGACGGAACGAGTCCGACGCCGTTTCATTTAATATGCATCGAGCGAGGACGAGTTTCGCCTGTGTTATTTGTGGTCGAAGCTTTCCAAGTGCCGTTTTATGGAAGGCAGACAATTCGTCTTCTATAGTCTATATCCTCAACTGCTGTGCGGACGGAATCATCGGTGTTTGCAAGCCACCAGATGAATCGCTGGCTTTCGACAGTGTATGGCTTCCGCAAATGAATCGCTCGCATAAAGATCGGATTCCCTGCGTAAACAGAAGCGAGTAATTTCCCCCTGCTGTTGGAGACAAATGCATATAGAGCCAGGGAGGCAAATGTTTTCCCGAATAAAATGGACGTCTCTTTTATGGCGCACTCTGTATACGTCCTTGAGAGTAATGTCTCCTAGAAGCAGATGATGGCGTGGATAGGAGTAAATGCCGGTCAGTGTATATTGGTCTTTGTGGCCATGTGTGTGTGTGTGTGTGTGTGTTAGTGTGTGTGTTTGTGTATGTGTGTGTTAGTGTTAGTGTGTGTTTGTGTATGTGTGTGTGTGTTTGTGTGTGTGTTTGTGTATATGTGTGTGTGTTTGTGTGTGAGTGTGTGTGTGTATGTGTGTGTGTTTGTTTGTGTGTGTGTTTGTGTGTGTGTGTGTGTGTGTGTGTGTGTGTGTGGCTGTTGATATAGCGCCAGTAGAACATTGCAGAGCTAAACAGATGCAGCTTAAGATAGGTTGAGGATGCTTCTTTAGATATCTGTGGCGAATAAATTCAATCTTACTTAGGCAGAAGAAGCTTAAATTTAGGCAAGTCAAGTATAAATTAGGCAGTGGGAGTCAAACGTTGTAATGTCATTAATCTTAGTATATCTGTTAGTCCAGATAAGTCTAAAGTGTATGGTGAACTGAAGTAGAGAGAGACAGAGATAGACAAACAGAAATAGACAGACAGACAGACAGACAGACAGACAGATAGAGACATAGATAGAGAGACAGAGATAGAGAGGCAGAGATAGAGAGACAGAGATAGCGATAGAGAGACAGAGATAGAGAGACTGAGACAGAGATAGAGGGACAAAGACAGATACAGCTAGAGAGAGATGGTTTGACACCGTTAATACGTCGCGTCAACCAGTCTTTTATAGATTCTCTATCTGTCTCTGTCTGTCTCTGTCTGTCTCTGTCTTTCTCTGTCTCTGTCTCTCTCTTTTTCTCTCTGTCTCTGTATCTATATCTGCAGATATCCTTGTGCCACTCACTCTCGCTCTCTGTCTCTGTATACTCCGACTCATCTGATCATCTACATTCCACGACACACACCTTAACATCTACTCAGCTCCCTCTGACCCTCTCGCAACCGGACTCGGGCCTCCTTCTGACAACCCTTTGAAAACCCTTCTGACTCGATACAGCGCTCGTGAATAAGCTGGTGCCCTGCGTTTGGCTTTCGAGTGGCGCTTTACAAGTTTGGAAATTACGATTACGATTACTATTATATGCCTCTCTGTATACCTCTCTGTCTCTCTTTCAAAATCAAATTATGAAATGATTGCCAACCGTTCTGCTTCCCTGTCTCTCTATCTATGTCTCTCTATCTCTGTCTATCTGCCGCTGTATCTCTGCCTCTATTTCTGCCCGTCTGTCTCGGTTCGTCTGAAATGTTTGCCAACCGTTCTTCAGCTGAGCAAACAACGTCCCGTGTTTGGTCGATATCACGGGTGAATGGAATCGAATAAGAAACGTCCGTGGAAGCAAAGAGTGGAAGTCCGTCGCAATATGTCTTTGCGTCTGTCCGTCTGTCTTTCTGTCTATATGTCTGTATATCTGTCTGTTTGCCCGTTCACCCGTCTATTTGTCTACCCGTCTGTCTGTCTATCTTTGCGTCTGTCTATATGTCTGCCTGTATGTCTGTGTGTCTGTTAGTCTATATGTCTGTTTACCAGTCTGTCTGTCTTTCTGTCTATATGTCTGTCTGTATGTCTGTCTGTCCCTCCGTCTGTCTGTCTGTCCGTCTGTCTATCTGTCTGTCTATCTGTATGTTTGCTGTCTGTCTGTCTATATGTTTTGTCTATCTGTCTGTCCGTCTGTCTGCCCGCTTGTCTATAATTATGTCTGTCTGTCTTTCCTTCTGTCTGTCCGTCTGTCTATATGTCTATATGTCTGTCTGTCTGTTCTTCAGATTTCGAAGCTCCATTAAGGACATTGAACCCTGGGGCAATCGCCGTAGCCCGCCCTTCTTGCAGATGCCAGTCTGATGATGATGACGGTCTTGAGATGCGTCGTTAAAATTGTCCCCAAGGAAGGATCTCTCTGTGACAACCGGAGGATGAAGAGGTCAGACACAGAGGATCAGAAGATGACAGAGCAGGACAAACACAGAGACAGAGGGAGAGATACAGAGCCGGAGACAAAAAGAGAGAGATTAGATAGATAGATAGATAGATAGATAGATAGATAGATAGATAGATAGATAGATAGATAGATAGATAGATAGATAGAGATAGATAGATAGATAGATAGATAGATAGATAGACAGACAGACAGACAGACAGACAGACAGACAGACAGACAGACAGATAGACAGATAGATAGAGAGATAGATAGATAGATAGATAGATAGACAGACAGATAGATAGACAGACAGATAGATAGATAGATAGATAGATAGATAGATAGATAGATAGATAGATAGATAGATAGATAGATAGACAGACAGACAGACAGACAGACAGACAGACAGACAGACAGACAGACAGACAGACAGACAGACAGACAGACAGACAGACAGACAGACAGACAGACAGACAGACAGACAGACAGATAGATAGATAGATAGATAGATAGACAGACAGATATTAATGTTATGGTAATTAGCCTAATGTTATTGTATTTAATACTATTGCAATTAATGCTATCGTCATGAATACGCTTGTAATCAATGTTTTTGTAATTAATGTTATTGTTAATAATATTATTGTAATTAATGTTATTGTAATTAACGTTATTGTAATTAATGTTATTGTAATTAACGTTATTGTAATTAATGATGTTATTGTAATTAATGATGTTATTGTAATTAATGGCTGCTGTTGCCTCAATCTCTAAGTCTAATGCATCAAAGGGTTTCACACCGATAAGAAAGCCGTTAAACAGATGAGTATCTGTAGATCAATCAGTTCGTTATGACAGAGAGTGACAACCTATGGTGGATAAGCAATTTAGAAAACGTCGCCTAACTCTTCAATTAGCGATAGCGTCAAAGTAGACAATATTATCATCCGGACCATTCCACAAGTCTACAAATCTTGCACTGAAGAATTCTGCACTTATGTTCCTTTCGGTTTCTTAAATGATGATAACAATGATGATGATGATGATGATGACGACAACGACGACCATGATAATGGTGATGGTGATGATGGTGGTGGTAGTGGTGGTTATGGTGATGATGATGGTGGCGCTGATGATGATAATGGTGATGGTGATGATGATGGTGGTGGTGATGGTGATGATGGTGGTGGTAGTGATGATGATAATGGTGATGGTGATGATGATGGTGGTGGTGATGGTGATGATGGTGGTGGTAGTGATGATGATAATGGTGATGGTGATGGTGGTGGTGGTGATGGTGATGATGGTGGTGGTGGTGATGGTGATGATAGTGGTGGTGGTGATAATGATGATGGTGGTGGTGATGATGATGATAATGGTGATGATGGTGGTGGTGGTGATGGTGATGATAGTGGTGGTGGTGATAATGATGATGGTGGTGGTGATGATGATGATAATGGTGATGGTGATGATGGTGGTGGTGGTGATGGTGATGATGGTGGTGGTGATGATGATGATAATGGTGATGGTGATGATGGTGGTGGTGGTGATGGTGATGATAGTGGTGGTGGTGGTGGTGATAATGATGATGATGATGATGATGACGACGACGACGATGATGATGATGATGATGATGAATAAGAAGACAGTATGAAGCAGATGTTCTTTGTCTTAAGTAACAGCACCCAGATTTCTTTAATTCCAAATCAAAACCCCACGGCTTAATTCTCGCACGCACACCGTAACAAGCAACCAATTCCAAGCCGGAATTGACAATACATTTGACCGCAGCGGTAATGACAACAATCAGTTTCTAACCAGCTTGGAGAGACCCTAAAGGAATTATATTTCTGTCACTCATGGCAGAAATATTCTTCCTTTTTATCCATCTAGTTTAACTTGCGGGAATCTTGATTGATTGCTTGCTTGCTTGCTTGCAATCTTGCTTGCTTGAGCCACAGGCTAAAAAGTCAAATCTTGCGACGACTAGTTCGATCACTTACAATCATTCAATCGTCGTGAAACTTGGCAGACAGACTCGCCCTCGCACACACTTCATTCTATCAAAATTTCAGCTCCCCCAAAAAAGGCTAGCTTATAGAATCGGGGACTCAACTTTTCGAATCGGGGAATCCCCTTTTCCGAAACGCACCGTTGTGATTGGCCAGCGTTGTGATTGGCTGCAACAATAATGGGTGCGCTGCCTCGTTAAGCGTGCTATGTTGTAAAATGAACGCGGACTATTTTCAGAGTACACGTTATAGGATACTAGATGGATATAGTAAAAAACTTTGTTTTTACTATTGGTTGTTTTTTTCTGCACATATTTAAATAAGAATAATTTTTCTTCCAGTGGCAGAAATATCCTTCAGAGTTTATATGTATATATTAAATACGCAATCTTTATGTTACATATAATTGAATATATACGTATATATATTATATATATTTTAAATTATTATATATATATATTAAATTTATATATATATATTAAATTTATATATATATATATATATATATATTAGATTCTATAATATGGTTTAGAGATTAATGGTATTTCATTATATATTCTCGCTGATGTGCTTAGACTCGGGACGTGACGCATCAGTTTTTCAGGGAAATGCTGGTGGCTAATGAAGCAGAGGATTTTAATTTCAGAGTGACCGATGGGTGCATCTGCCAGAAGAAAGGAAGGAGAAGGAGAAGGTAAAGGAGGAGGAGGAGGAGGAGGAGGAGGAGGAGGAGGAGGAGGAGGAGGAGGAGGAGGAGGAGGAGGAGGAGGAGGAGAGGAGGAGGAGGAGGAGGAGGAGGAGGAGGAGGACGAGGAGGAGGAGGTGAAGAACATAGAGGAGGAGAATGACGATGAGAAGGAGGACGAGGAGGAGATGAAGAAACAGAGAAAGAAGGCGCAAAAAAGAGGTGACGAATATAGACGAGGAGGAGGAGGAGGAGGAGAAGGAGGAGGAGGAGGAGAAGGAGGAGGAGGAGGAAAACAAGGAGAAGGACGAGGGGGTTAAATAGAAGGCGAGGAGAAGAAGGAGGAAGTATAAGAGGGTGAAGTTTAGGAGGAAAAGAAGGAGGAGGATAGAAGAACATAGGGAGCAGAGGAGGGAAGGAAATGAAGAAGGGTAAGAGGAGTACAACGCGGAGAAGGTGGCGAAAAAAGATAAGGAGATGGAGAATGAAAATGAGAAGGAGAAGGAGCCGATGGTAGTGGCGTTGAGAAGTTCGCTGACAGACAGACAGAGCTAGTGACGTTCTATGATAAAGAGTGCTGACCGAATTCCAATTCAAGTTGATTGTGCTTTGAGGAAGACTGGGTCACGGTCATGGTCATTTGAGGAGAAATTCCGTCACTATGATAGATGTATGTGCTCATCAAATGTCGCAATTTTTTCATAAAATAAGAAGAAGAGGAGAGGAAGAAGAAGAAGAAATATGCGAAGAAGAAGAATGCGAAGAAGAAGAAGAATGCGAAGAAGAATGCGAAGAAGAATGGGAAGATGAATGCGAAGAAGAATGCGAAGAAGAATGCGAAGAAGGAGGAAGAGGAGGAGAAGGAGAAGGAGGAGAATTTCACTCAGTAGAAGAAGAAAGAAAAAGAAAAGAAGAAGAAAGATGAAAAAGTCTCTTATAAAGCTAAGTCCCGGTGGTGGCCTTGCGTACGAAGTTTTATCGAATTCAATTTTCGTGACTTCGGTGTATATGAGATGGTAAATGGCTAAATGCACTTAGGAACTGTCATGAGTTCTAAAGTATTGTTTTCACCTCTCTTTCTTCGCTCATTTGCGGTATACCCTGCAGCATCAAACGCTCGCTCCCTTGATGATGATGTTGCAGCAATAACATAAGAATGTTTCAGATGCATTTGGAAAATTCTGATAAATCTCCTATTTATTTCTCGCCAGAAGCTATGAATGTTACTGCTAAAACAGGCCCTTTCTATTTGATTTTACTTTACTTTTGGATTAATGTAAGTATTGATTTTTTTAAATAACACCTTTCGCAGTTAAAAGCAATTTTTCTTTAATAGATATCATAAAAACTAAAGGCTGCAAAATTGATATTTATTAGTTCCAATGAAAAGCATCCAGCAAAAAGCACGCAAATGTAGCCTATAGGCAAGATAATTATGAAGCTAATTATAAGCTTTCATTTAGTAAATTAGACAAATTTAAATTAGAATTAGCAAAATTTCGGTTACTAAATTAATCAGAATTAGAATTAGCTACCAAACTAATTGCCTTAACTAATTACCTTAATTATTTTCTAATTAGTTAATTACCCATCACTGATTATGGGCAAATGTGGTAGGCTACAATGGACAATTGGAATGAGTAGACCTACAACAGTCAACCCTCTCTTGGCATCGACTTTCAGGCTCTTTGTTCTCCCAATAATACAACGAGGGTTTAGAGGACCAACAGAATGAACGTATTGTATAAGAAACTTATATATACGCATTGCTTACATATAATGCCAATGTAATATATATATAAGGATATGTGATATTTACATGACAGAAACGTATTAAGGGACATGTGTTTATACACAACCAACACTGTGGCACCTAATATATAATTTATTTATTAACGCCATTTATATATAAGTCTAATATATTTGTGTATATTTCTGTGCCAGACAAACCTTCACATATATATTTGTATATATATATATATCTATGTGAAGGTTTGTCTGGTGGTATATGATGGTCGTTTATGGCAACTGCATTTAGAGATCTTCGACGGTCTAAGGATTTTATTTGGCTTCTAAGAATGTCATCGATCGAAGTCAGACGTCATTGAGAGTTACGACTACGAGTCACTCGCTCTGGTGACGACGGATAATGCTCGACTCGCCTAAATAATTTAGGCGAATGTCCCGTTTCCTATTTGGAGAAGAGGAAGGAAGGTAGGGAGACAGGCGGTTAGACAGGCAAGCAGAGACAGACTGCAAGCATGCAGTATGGAGCCTGATAATTCCTGTGTATCAACGCGCTATTCGCTAGTTTCCAGCTGAGACCAAAGGCCAACACCAAGACCAGTTGAGGCCAAAACCAAGGCCAAAGTACCGAATATGAGGCCACATACCTTGATCAACAAAAGACAAAAGCCGAAGACAAACCAAAGACAAAAGCCGAAGACAAACAAATTCAAAAGCCTAGGACAAACCAAAGATAAAGGTCGAAGACAAACAAATTCAAAAGCCGAGGACAAACCAGAGAGAAAAGCCGACGACAAACAAAAGACAAAAGCCGAAGATAAACTAAGATCACAGAACTGGGCCGATTTATGTAAACCCAGAACAGATCTGGCGATGCCAAAGATGCTAACAGAGGCCAAAATTATGGCAAAAGTGACAAAATATAAAATGAGGACATCCGACATAGGCCAAAATCTAAGAGCAACAAAAAGCAAAGAGGAGTAGCAATGGAGCTCAAAGACTATGGACAACGTTAGCCGAAGATTAGGCGCAACGAAGGCCAAACACTTAGCCAACGTAGCTTAAAGACAAGGGACAATGGAGGCCAAATACTAAGGGACTCGAAGATCAGAACGTGGGCAATGGAGGCCAAAGGCTAAGGGTTATGGGGTCAAAGGTTGCACGCAGCTGGGAATCAGATAGCCTCCAAAGTAATCAAAATCAGTAATTGCTCTTCTCTGCAGGCGATAGAATACCAGGAATTCTTGAGAAACTGGGTCAGAAGATTGCGAGGAAACTATCACAGATGATGTGGCGAAGAGTACGAACACGATCTCGGGAAAATTAGAGAAATTAAGCGATAATGAGACGAATCACGCGAGGATCCCGTTTCTAAATTAGTATGGTATACACCACATCGTAATAGTAATAGTAAGCGGATATCTCAAAACGTAACAAAACGTTCGCCTCTGAGTAGGTTCCTTGAAGGGGCGCTATATAAATGCTCGGAATGAATGAATGAATGAGTAACTTTTTGAGATATCCGATTACTATTACGATAATTATTATTATTATTATTATTATTATTATTATTATTATTATTATTATTATTATTATTATTATTATTATTATTGCTATTATTACTATATACTTATTATTATCATTATTATTTTTAGTGGTGGCTGTGGCAGTGGTGGTAGTAGTACGATGATGAGTGTAGTAGTAGTAGTAGTAGTAGTAGTAGTAGTAGTAGTAGTAGTAGTAGTAGTAGTAGTAGCAGCAGCAGCAGCAGCAGCAGCAGCAGCAGCAGCAGCAGCAGCAGCAGCAACAACAACAACAACAACAGCAGTAGCAGTAATAGTTGTAGGAGTAGAAGTAGTAGCATGTGTAAGAGTAGGAGTATTAGTCGTAGCAGTAATAGTAATAGTACTAGCATTATGTAAGCATTTTAGTTGCACAGTCCTTTAAGCCTGTGCTGTCACAGACTCTCACAGTCACGTGGATAACTCTGTCAGTATTGTTTTAAGTCTTATTCTAAAACGATTGTTTTTGACTGGTGGTGGTCGCGGAGACTGTTCCAGATGGTCTTGCACTGTAGGTGATGCAGCGTTGCTAACTTCTCTGGTTTCTCTGACCGATCGGAATCCAACCTGGCTTCCTTGAATAGGAGTTCACTTGGAATTACCATCGATTGATACCGTTGCATTATAATAGCGCCGCCATAGAAGTCATTGTACTAAATAATTGTACTGCATCGTATCTGTAAATTTATATAGCGCCACTCTCTACACCAATTAGAGGCGCTCCCAGTGCGAGATATTCCGAGAAATTGAGATTGTCTTTAAGCAGCGAAAGGCTGCAGTTATAGGTTCCCAGCTTGCAGCAATGAGCGAGTCATGGAAGGAAGTTATTTTTTTTTTTATTTTTTTATTTTTTTTTATTTTTTTTTATTTGAATAAGCGAACAGCAAGAACTCAATAGAAAAAACAAAAACAAACATAATATACATTAAAACAATGTTCAGAAATGTTAACTAGACAAGTTAATGTTATAAACAGTGTAATAATAAGATACATCGGTTCATAAGCACTAGAATAACAACTGATGAGGAGAAGAAGCACAAAGTGCTTATCGAGTCATCCCCATAGGTAGGAAAACTAGATGGGTAGGGTGGTACTAGAAGCAAAAACAGAAAGGCTACATCAGGAAAGGATCACTGGAAGTCAACAATATTAATTTCGAGTAAAGTAGGATAATTTAGAAGTACTGGGAGACCAATAAGGATTTAAAAGTATATTTAAAGGATGAGAGAGAAAGGGCAGATCGTACAGAAGTTGGTTCCAAACTCCACAGAGTAGGGCCAATAAAAGCAATTGCACGAGATAATGGTATGGTAATGGTACTGGTAATTGCAAATTTATATAGCGCCATCTCAAGATAGACTCATCACAGTCTTAGTATTAACTTAGTATTAACATGCCATAGCTGTCTTACTGAATTGTTTATTGTATACAGTTTACATTTAGGCTAACTGTTCGCTCAATTATAGCCTTCTTTCAAGATCATCATGGACTAAATAATGCAGCTCTGCCCGCTCGAACATACGACTACCTGACCTCGTTTGACCTGACCTGATCTGAAATGATCTGACCTGATTACAACTCTACCTAACTTAATTAACCTTACTTCGTCTGGTGAAGTAAAAAAAAACTTGAAGCAAGGGGTTGGTTATCTGATGGACAAAATCTTAACTAACATTATGTACTTTATTTTACTTAAAATTATCCGACTCAACCATACCTTCACTAACCTTATCTTACACCAGCCATTTAATAATAATAATAATAATAATAATAATAATAATAATAATAATAATAATAATAATAATAATAATAATAATAATAATAATAATAATAATAATAATAATAATAATAATAATAATAATAATAATAATAATAATAATAATAATAATAATAATAATGATAATAATATCTTTTCTTTAATAAGCGCCTGACAAACGCACTGCGCTGTACATTTACATGTTATGCAATTTAAATCTTAACTACTAACAGAACAGACAGCTTGCAATACAACGGCGCTAATAGCAGCCTACAAAGCATATCCGCCCAACGGGGGCTCGAACTCGGTACCTCTCGGTCTCCGTGCCAGATGTTATCCAATGCGACACCGGGCCCCCCCGGCGGCGATGGGTACGAATAAATGGTCTCCATTGTCCTCGGTCATTTGTCAAGTCTTTATTTTATCTTAACTTGATTACCTTGCATAATTTATGCACTACGTAACTCCCCTTTGCTCCAATTTACCTAAAACCTTCAATGCTGAACTGACCTTAGGCTACTACAGTAACTACACCCAGTGCATATTTTAACGGATTTGGACTACTGGGACAAAGTCTGCTACTATACTTTCAATGTTATTGGAAACTAAAATTGAAAGTAAATTACTTGGGACATATCACCAAAACTACTGGGGCAAATCCTAAAACTACTGGGACATTTCACATTTGTCCCAGTAGTTGTACAGTTAAAATATGCACTGACTACACCATACCCTTGCTTGCCTAAAAACTCATTTTCTTCGAGCCTAAAAAAGCAATCACGTTCCCAACCTACGTTGTTATCCAATCCATCTCCGCGTTCGAAATCCCGCTGAAAAAACGATCCTCAACCACGTTCATCGCTCGCGCTCCCCCACACGACACCGGATGAAAGCCAAGAGCAGCAGAAACCGGAGCAGGACCAGCTCTAGAAATGTTTCCCATCTGCAAATATCCGGCGAACACTGGTCGCTTCCTCCAGGAGTCGCCGCGTTTCATTCAGGCCGCAATCGCGTCGTCCTCAGCCGAGCGTCCGCTTAATCGCCGTCGTCGGTCGTCGGCGGCCACTAGCGCAGCCACGACCGCCGCCTCTTGCCCTGACCGGTTGAAGGCCTCCGCCCGCCGCCTCATCGTACGAGCGTCGATTAAAACGCAGCCGGATGGATATATCTTTGCCTGGTGGCCCGTGAAATCCCGGGGATCGCTTCGGTGAGTGTAGACGGTCCTATTGCATGGCGCTTATCAGTAGCAATGCCGGGCATAGACGACCGAATGATGACTGTGGTTGTACTACACCAACATCGTAAGTCGGTGTATTGCATGGGTAGAGAGCATATGTACAAATGTAGGCCTACGTACGTTTATACATACATACATAGCCTACATACATACATACATACATACATGCATAAATGCATATACGCACACATACCGTACACACATGCATGCATACATACATACAAGTATACATACATACATACATACATACATACATACATACATACATACATACATACATACATACATACATACATACATACATACATACATACATACATACATACATACATAAAACATACATATACACATAAATACATACATACATGCATGCATAAATATAAGCATGCTCCGAGCTAGAACGTATAACGTCTTATTACCCATTAAAGATCACCGTAACTATATTTCACGTATTCTTATAGCCTAAGCACGTCTAGTAACATATCCGATCCTTGTTCTCTGACTGTCTCCACAATGCCGTGAACAATATTGCCTGTTTATGTTGCATCTGTGTCAGCGAAATTACCACAAATAAACATATATATACTACACAAATGCACGCATAAATGTACATACATGTAGTTACATTAAGACATAACCACAAATTCGACAAGTCGTTCTGCAAGACTCCAAAGACGGACCGCACAGATACACATATGTCATCCAATCGCGAGGCCTCTCACGTACGCGACGTTTCCAATCATACGAGAACCGCTCCGTGTTTCTACGGCGCTCCCTCTCTCCGCTCTCCCTAGTCCCTACCACCTCGGGCCCTGCCCTGCCGACCAACCGACCCTCTTGACTCGCCTCGTCGAAGATCCACTCAGCATAATTAAGCTTTATTTGGACGGACGGCTGCTGCGCGCGTGCGTAACGAGCGCAACGCACCAGAATCCTAATCTTATTTGAGATTCACACGGAGCCGTTGGCGGTGGCCGGAGAAGACTCGCCTGTCGCTCGCTAGGTGGCTGCGTCGAGTCCAAGATAAAACCAGATTCCGACTTTGTGTTCTCTCTGTTGCTTTTCCATCCGATAAATTGGGTGAAAGGCAATAGGTGTTTATGATTAGGCCATTTGGAGTCGGGCTCGTGGTTAGGTCTTTTAGACCGTAAAATTAGTTAATCGTAGTCGTGGACGCGCAGACAGACACACAGGCAGACAGACAGATAGGTACACCGAATCAGACAGACAAACAGACAGACAGACATAAAGACAAACAAACAGATATGAAGACTGACGGGTAGGAAGGCAGACAGACACGCAGGCAGTCAGGCAGACATACAGACAGGCAGGGAGCCATACATACACACATACATACAGGCAAACAGACAGGCAGGCAGGCAGGCACACGTCCATTGGCAGGTGATTATACCATGACTGAGCATTATGAGCGATTAATTTTTCTCACGATCATATTCAATTCACAGTAGGCCTACTATACTACACGCGTTTTCCCTCTGCAGAAGAGTAAGTTCATGACTTATTGAAATAGTTTAGCTCGAGTTGTTCTTATTCTATGGCGTGCGAGAATCCTTTACACCTTAGACGGTTTGATGTCATTGAAGATGCGCTTCGTATTCGGTTTTCCTATTAACAGCGGCTGCTGTGCTGTGGATGATACTGAGTATCGCGATGCTGCTGGTTATCGCGTTAGAGCGGATGCCGAACCGGCTTCTGCGGCTGCTGCTGCTGCAGCTGCTGCTGAAAAATTTGCCAAGTAAACCGTTCTGCCGTGAACGGTGGATACGGTGTGGAGCTCTATGTATGACATGAATACGTAATGACTGTCTACTATTAGACACTATAGGTCTCTGCATTGGTCTGGAGCCGCATGTACCTGAGTGAACTCTGCTGTCTGGTGTACGGTGTAGATCTGCTCTCCGATCGGCTGATCTGGGTGAACTCTTAGTCCCTCGCTCGCGGACTAGGTCTACTATCAAGGAGTGGCGCTCTTTTTCGGTTGCTGGCTCTATGACCTGGAATGGGCTCCTTCCTGCACTCGGTCTAGTGCCTAGGGGTCACAGTAGTGTTTTTTTGCTAACTTAATAAAGCCTGCCTTATTTTGCCGCGGTTGGATTGGGAGCGCTTCTCAGTAGATTACCTTGAAGGGACGCTATATAAAAACTCCTTAATAGTAATACTAATACTAATACTAAAAAGTAATAATAATAATAATAATAATAATAATAATAATAATAATAATAATAATAATAATAATAATAATGTCAGGTTAAAGCACTTAGCACGTGCTATGCAAAAACCCAAAGACGTGTCAGATGTTTTGTATTGGATGTTTGTATGTATATATGTATGTATGCATGTATGTATGTATGTATGTTTGTATGTATGTATGTATGTATGTATGTATGTATGTATGTATGTATATATGTATGTATGAAAGCATGAAAGCATGTAGGCGTGTATGTATATAACATACATACATGATACATACAAACACACATACATAGTTACATACATGCATGTATACATAAATTCGTACATACATGCATACATGCGCATTTACATACATACATACATACATACACAAATACATACATACATACATACATACATACATACATACATACATACATACATACATACATACATACATACATACATACATATATACATACATACGTCGTGGAATCGTCTTTCGAGGCGAAATCGCGACATCTGGTGACCAAGCGACGAACCAGAACCGGAGAGATTAGACTGACTGACTTCCGGCCGACAGTTTTTTCAATTTCTAGCTAGCGGAAGAACTTCCTGTCAACAGCGGAAGTGACGCCATCCATTTCTTCCGGTCATTATTGGATTTCTTTTATATTGAATGGCGTTGAGGCTTAGAATAAGAAATTTCGGATGACAGTTGTCCATTAATTAAGATCGTTCTTCTGCGAGAAAATTTTCTTTTTCTTTGGTTTGTAACTTTATTATTTATCTCGCCAATATGCATATTCAGATATTTTATATTCTCTTCTTATATTTACGCAATAAAACACCAAGAATTATGGCTTTATATAAGGAAGTAGGCCTACGCATATCCTCTCAAAATGAGAAATATGTCCAATTCTTTCTCCTCAAATTGTCTCATCAATATGGCAAAATTTGAACATATAACCGCTTTGTTTAAATCTTTATTCAGAAAATGTTTTGTCTCAAATAATTGAGGCTCATAGTCGATAAAACAAAGAATTGTGACCGACAAATTTTACTACAATTTTTTAAATCATTCTTCATTCCCAGACATTATCAGTGTTGAACCAGTTTGTCTTATTATTACATGTATGTTACTCTAGACATACCTACAACTAGAACTGTTCTAGGCGAAGCTTTCACTGTTGTTGGACCAAGCCTTTGATACTCTCTCCCTGTATCTGCTCGTTCTGCTCAGTCGCTTATGCCATCTCGTTCTCAATACAGGACTTAATATTTTCAAATTGCTGTCTATCTGTCTGTCTGTCTGTCTGTCTCGCTCTCTCTCTCTCTCTCTCTCTCTCTCTCTCTCTCTCTCTCTCTCTCTCTCTCTCTCTCTCTCTCTCTCTCTCTCTCTCTCTCTCTCTTATTGCACTGATCTTCTGGATAATTATGACCTGATTACTGCTTGGCGTTGGTACGCCATCCGCGGATACCTTGCACATCCGACACCCGCGAGATAGAAGTTGCTAATTACAATAATCAGCATCCAAGGAAAACCTACCGAAACCATGTATCAATTCGTCCATAACAACCGAAGATGGCAACAGCGAGATAGACGTACAAAGGAAAATTGGAAACATCTCAGGAAAAATTGCCAATGTTTTTGGACAGCAGCGAATTGACAAAGAAAGCAAACACAAGATTATATATGAGACAATTATACAACTCATCTTGCTTTAGGGTCCGCGGATCAGAACGCGTGGCATATGAGAAATCAGGAAGAGAAGAGAATCCTTCGAACAGTATAGGAGCTGTCTACTGAAGACTGCAGTAATCTCAAGACGACAATAACTTTGAAACGATGAAATACGACGTCTACCGTGGAGAGACATCCGATTCTGTTAGGCGAAGTCGTTCGGTGAAGACTTCCAATGGTCTGGCCATGCATGTGGAAAGAACGCCGGCTGACTGTAATCCCAGAAAATGCGCTACATAAAGCAACCGAGAGGCAAGGAAGCAGACTACCATTGAGCTGGATAAATAGAATCAGCGAAGACATACAAAGACTTCGATTAAATATAAGAAAAGCTTTTGATTGGACGAATTTAGTGAAAAATGGACAAATTTAGTGAAAAATTGGGATCATTTATTATTTCAATTTGCTGGCGTCAGGAACCGCTATTGGGCTGCCAAATGCCTGATGATGAATGTCTGGATGAGGATGATGATGTTGATGATGATGATGATGATGATGATAATAATAATAATGGTTATATTGCTGAGGGAGTGGTTATGTTGTTTTAGCTGCTGCGGCTGATGATGCTGATGATGCTGTTGTTGTTATTGTTGTTGATGATGATATTGATGATGACGATGGCGATGATGATGACGACGATGATCAATCAATCAATAAAATTTTTTATTTTGCCACCAATCAAACAGAGTCATCAGGTTTACATTCATTGCAACTTGGCTACAAAAATGAGGCCCTTAAGGGATAAAGAATCCCGCTAAGCAGGGTCACCAAATTACAGATTAAACTAGATGATTAATGGTGAAAGAAAGATTATCATTGCAAACATACTTGCAATTATGAATGTGATGATGAGGACGATGACGTTGGTGATGATGGCGATGGTGCTGAGAGTGATTATGTTGTCTTTACTGCTTGCTGCTGGTAATTACGTTGATGACGTTGGTGATAATGATGGTGATGATGACAAACATATAAACAGCTAGCAATACATCTAGTTGATTTATGTCTTCTGTAATTTGTGTTCTTGTGAATTGATTAATCGTCAAAACATGCACACGTACAGCGCAGTGCGCTTGTCAGGCGCTTCGTTAAAGAATAAATATTATTATCTGAAAGCAAAATTCCTTGCATATATATGCACACATATATCCCCTTCATAAACACACGATATATAACAAGTGTGAGAGTGAAATCTGTGCCTTTATGAGAATTTTTGTGGTTCTTGTTAGGAGGAATTTATTGTCGGCCATTCGCCAAAGGAATGCCAACGACCAGGTGCTTATCGTTGTGGCCAGTCAGTTGTAAATATTGTTAATGGCTGCCGTGTTACATGCGACGACTGAAGACGGCGTCCACGCCGCGACTTCTGTCGGATTATTTTGTCGAGGAAGTCGCAACAGTATCTTCCCTCAACCTCCCGTTCCTCCTCAACGTTAATTTTTATCTTGTTCCTCGTGTTGTTTTTGTTCTTGTTCTTTTTCTTGTTCTTGTTCGTCTTCT
This sequence comes from Aporrectodea caliginosa, assembly GCA_020284085.1. Lineage (NCBI taxonomy): Eukaryota > Metazoa > Annelida > Clitellata > Crassiclitellata > Lumbricidae > Aporrectodea > Aporrectodea caliginosa. The sequence continues at coordinate 269,234 of JACEVL010000582.1, forward strand.
TGTTTATCTTCGCATTCTTCTTCTTCATCTGCTTCTTCTTCTTCGAATTCTTCTTCTTCACATTCTTCTTCTTCGCATTCTTCTTCTTCGCATTGGGGCCGTCCATAAAGTACGTCACGCTATTTTTGACCATTTTACCCCCTCCCTCTGTCACAAACTGTCACAAAACTCGGACCCCCCTTAAAGTACGTCACACTTTCGAACATAGAGATAATAATACTTCCGAAAGCAAGGCTAATACATAAACAAGGCTTCGCAACAGCATTATTACTAGCGCTCCTAGCGAGAGGAATCGTGAAAAACACATTCAGGAGATATGCATTTCATGCTATTTTGACATAAAACTAATTAAAATGTTTCAGAAAATTTTTGAAAATTATTTTTAAAGCTATGAAATTCTACTAAAAAAAAATAAAAAATAAATTATAAATAAAATTTAAAAATAAATGTGTGACGTCACACATGGCCTGACCCCCTCCCCCTGTCACAAACTGTCACACTTTCTTAAACCCCCTCCCCCCCCTGGAGCGTGACGTACTTTATGGACGGCCCCATTCTTCTTCGCATTTTTCTTCTTCGCATTCTTCATCGCATTCTTCTTCTTCGCATTCTTCTTCTTCGCATTCTTCTTCTTCGCATTCTTCTTCTTCTTCTACTACTACTACTAACTTACTACTACTTCCTCCTCCTCCTCCTCCTCCTCCTCCTCCTCCTCTTCCTTCTCCTCCTCCTCCTCCTCCTCCTCTTCCTCCTCCTCTTCTTCTCCTTCTTCGCATTCGTCACATTATTTGTGTACCTCAATTTATTCACAGGTTAACACAGGATATTGAAAGATTTTTGGATTGGACGATAATGGAGGATCTTGGTAGTCTTTATACCGATGTTTATCATGAAGATGTAAATACGTTGGCTATAACTGTTACTTTTATATCTTTCCTGTTTCATTCGCTAACAAACAATTCACAGACACTGCAGATCCACAGAAAGAGACCCACACATGCAGCCAGTTGGCAGACAGACAAGACAGAGACAGAGACAGATACAAAGACAATCAGTTCATTCATTCCGAGAATTTATATAGCGCCTGTTCAAGAGACCTACTCAGAGGCGCTCCCAGACAAAAATTTTGATATGAGGCGTGTTTAACCGAGGCATCAATCGCAAGTCTAGTAGGAGGCCATTCCAGATGGAGGACCCACAATCGGAAAGGGTTGACGCTGTCTAACAGAAGTGTGAGCTCGCGGGACCAAAAGCTCCCCTTGCTTAAGAGCTAAGAGTTCGACGGGCTGCGAGGTCAGAGACAGGTCGACAAAGATCAGACAGGTATTATAGACTGGAGCGCAACCAAGAAGTGCAGCAACGCGGTAGGAGATGCGCTGAGGAACAGGGAGCCAGTGAAGGACATCACGCATATAGGCAGAGACAGGAGGATATTTGGCAGGCAGAGAGAAAAATACAGAGACGGATACACGGACAGTGACAATCACTAGACGCTGGAGCAACACGATTGGGCGAAGTCGCCAAAAGTGAAAGACTGCTAAGATGCGGATGGTCATAGTCAACTGATGCGGAAGAGAAAGATGTCTTTCACGGCACATGCTACGGCTGCATTGCGATATACTGGCAGAGGACATCTCTCTTCTCCCAATCGAACCATGGTCTCGCAGAGGAAATTAAATTTCAGAGTTTATGAATTACTTCGACGAGAATTATTATTGACGTGATTTATTTTGAGGCATCGTTCGCCTTACACCCGCTGAGACCTGCTTCCCTCTTGCCTCCTGTAGGATGTTGTCGGCGTGTATATTAGAAAGGCGGTTGTCGGAATACTGCACAAACTAGACCATGACAGATTTTAAGCAAAGGGAATGCAGGAAGACGTAGACTGCGCTGTACAGAGAATATGAACAAAGACTAAACAATCGGACTAAACATTAGAAGACTATAAGATTTCACAAACGATCGAGAAGCATGGATCTATTCGCAACCACCGCCGACAATAATATTGGTTGGCGTCAACAACTACTTCAAGGTTGCCAGTGACTTATGTTTGTGTCACTGGCAACCTTGAAGTAGTTGTTGACGCCAACCAATATTATTGTCGGCGGTGGTTGCGAATAGATCCATGCTTCTCGATCGTTTGTGAAATCTTACAGTCTTCTAAAAGCTTTTTAAAGATTTCAGAGCTTGATGACGATTTCAGAGCTTGATGACGACGTCGATGATGATGGTGACGACGATGATGATTATGGTAATAATGATGACGATTATGATTACAATGATGACGAAGACGATGTTAATGATGTTGATGATGACGATGGTGATGTTGATGATGATGCTGATCCTGATGATGACAATAAGGAAGATGATAATGGTGACAATGATGATGGTGATGGCGATAATGGTGATGACGATGATGATGATGGTCATGATGATGGTGTCACGAAGCTTCACAATCGCAGTCTTTGGACAGCATAGGGTCTATAGCTGCTATTAGCTAGCCATCCATCCTCTTAGTGGCACAATTTGAGCAAGTTACGCTCCCAATGATGTGCCTGGGGTATTTGCTTGAAACTGTGCTTCGGCTACTACACCGTGAGGCATAAAAAAGGAAGCCCCTACAAAATCGTTATTATTTTTAACAATATTCAAGCAATGTCAATGAAATTCATGAAATTTATAGCTAAATAGCAGGCAATGTAAAAAATTTACAGTTTGTACTCAAACTGTCCGCCTTCAGCTTCTACGCATGCGCGAAGTCGCTTGCACCATTCACGCACCGCAGTCGCCTTTTGTTGCGTCGCTACACAGCTAGCCTATAGTGCATTTCATCTGGTTTACTGACGAAAAATTGTTCACAGTTGCTTCTCCTAGCAATACTCAAAATGATCGTCTGTATGTAGCAGTTGGAAACTCGAAAGAGTGATATTGCAGCCGACCGCCTTTTACGCACACGTCCGACGTTTAGCAAATCCCTGATGGTGTCAGTCGGTGTTTCTTCTCTGGGGCGCACGTCAATTCACTTTGTTGAACCGGGGGTAAAATCAACGGCCAATACTACAGAGATGTTTTACTCATGGAAGACCTTCTACCTGAAATTCGAAAATTCTCAGAATTTTACATTTTCCAGCAAGATGGTGCTCCAGCGCACAGAGCTCGAGAAACGGTTGCACTTCTGACGAATGAAACTCCTGACTTCATAATTCCTACACTATAGTCCCCTAAAAGCCCTGAATCCCGTAGATTATAAAATATGGGGATGCATGCAGGAAATGGTGTACAAAACAAAGGTTCGTGATGTTGAAGATCTTCGTAAGCGAATCATGCAAGCTTGGAACGATCTTGACCAACGAATTATTGACTCGGCGATGCGTGAATGGCGCAAGCGACTTCGCGCATGCGTAGAAGCTAAAGGCGGACAGTTTGAGTACAAACTGTAAATTCTTTTACATTGCCTGCTATTTAGCTATAACTTTCATGAATTTCATTGACATTGTTTGAATATTGTTAAAATAATAGCGATTTTCCAGGGGCTTCCTTTTTTATGCCTCACGGTGTATATGCCACTTTGAGTCTAATGCATCTTATTCTCAGGCGTCCCTTGCTTCTTAATGCTTTGTTAATTCTGCATAAATTTCCATGGGCGACCATAGGATGTGGCCGATTGAAACTGTGGGGAAGAAAAGAAGAAGAAGAATAAATAACAGAAGAAGAAACAGAAGAAGAAGTTAAAGAAAATGCAGAAGAGAAGGAAGAGGAGGAGGAAGAAGAAGAAAAGGAGGAGGAGAAAGAAGAAGGAGGAGAGGAGGAGGAGGAGGCGGAAAAGAAGAAAGAAGAAGAGCAGCACCTTGAGCTTGCAACGGAAGATTGCAATGGGTTTGTGGTGTCATCAGCATAATTTTTCTTAACCTCCGGCATATGAGGGTAAGTGGCCTGATAGTCCTGATTATAATTAAGCGCCCAGTGCTCCTATAATTACTAACTTGGCTATAGTGGAGAAGAAAACTCGACTCAAATTTCTGCCCAGGTGGATTTGAACCCCAATTTGTCAGACTGACAGACCCGCGAGCACCCTGGTGAGAAAAGAACGTGAAAGCTGCCTAAGTACATGTAATCCAACCTGTGGTACAGTGCTGCCTCTTGCGAATATCACTGAAACTAAAGTAAAGCGTCACGAGTAATTCGAGCTCACTCAGCTCAGCCATTTGAAGCACTACGAGTTTTAGAACGGCTTCTACTGCGTTCATATTTCATAAGTGAGCAAATTCCTTTAATTCCAGATTCGCTGATCACTTCGTTCTACAACCCAGGGACCTGGGTTACCAGGTAGTTTCACGGTCACGCGTTCTCACAATGCAACATGGAAGCTTTGCAGTGGTCGAACCCTCGTTCTGGAACAACCTTCCCGCAATCTGCGTCATTCGATTCTTCTCCTTGCTATGCCTTAGTTCGCAGGATCGCGGCCTTTTGTAGAGTCAGCCTAGTCAGGCCAGGAGCACCTCTTCTTGAAGAAGCGCTATATAAATAGGCAATACAATTACGATTACAAAAAGCTGCTGCCTCTGAAACTGAGAAGCAGAAGAAGCGCAGTCTCTTAGGCTAGCCCTGAGGCAGCCTTAATTGGGTATGAAGTGGTAGCGACTTCATTTTCTTTGCCCCAGCATATGAGGGTGGTGGGTGGTCAGTCCTCACTCTCGCCGTCTCATCTTCCCACGGACATTGTGTGGTCAATGTTACCATTATGGCTGAGTTAGCTAGGGCGCAGATGGAGCAGAAATCATGAACCAAATTTCGGCCCTGGCGGAGGTTTGAACCCCCAACCTCTCGATTGACAGTCCAGCTCGTGAACCACTGTACTATCGAGTACCCAACACAATTATATACTAATAGATTCTGTGTTTACTGATATCTCGTGTGTGCCTTATATGTTGGCTTGCTGTCAAAATAGAAGGAGACGCCTCGTTACAAAACTACCAATTACTAGTCAAATCTATTGTTTAATGGCATTTCATGATTTCCATGGATGATGACGTCAACCTCACGTCAACTTCAAACAGCAATTCCAAAGCGTGATAGATATCTTAAGGTTGCTTGGGCCGTTAACGTCGATCTCACTTATATTTTGAGCCCACCTGAAAAGTGTAAGCCTAATAAGTAGGAGTTTCAGTTTAACGACACTGTGATAACAAAGAGTAGGCTACAATCAGTGGCGGAGTTTAGAAAAACACGTGTAATAAAGTCAATTTTTTAAATATTAACTCACTATATGGCGTCGGGAAAGAACTATTTGAAGGTGTATAAAATAGACTATAATTCTACAATTAATATTGCCATCGAGTGTCTAACGACAGCTCACTACTGCAGGATCGTTGACATCGAACTAACCCAACAAGATTTTTTTAAATTTTATTAGCTGTAATATAATTCCGTTTCATGATTAGAAATTCCTACAGCATAAAATTGTCCTAGTCTACATTAGCTTAGGTCATTATGATAAAAACGGATAGAAATAGTAGGCCTACTTGGATTTCTGTCCTAGAGTTGATCTTTTCATTCGCTAGAGTCTCCACTAGACCGTTAGCCTTATTCCGATTGAGTTTTGCAGTGTTTATTCGCCAGATGTCACCGTACGTCGAAGCGCAAGTAGCGATGGCGCTATAGCACGATATAGGCATACGCGAAAACCTCACGCCTTGCTCTCTATACACAGGTCTTACAATCAAAACTGAAAACATTGCTCTTTCGCAAATCCTATTCCGATTCCGTGGGGGCCCGTGGCGCATTGGATAACATCTGGCACAGAGACCGAGAGGTACCGAGTTCGAGCCCCCGTTGGGCGGATATGCTTTGTAGGCTGCTATTAGCGCCGTTGTATTGCAAGCTGTCTGTTCCGTTAGTAGTTAAGATTTCAATTGCATAACATGTAAATGTACAGCGCAGTGCGTTTGTCAGGCGCTTATTAAAAAAAAAGATATTATTATTATTCCTCCGATTCCCTTACCTCCCTCGAAGTTTCACATCTAGATACTATCTACCTTAGCCTTCCGACTGTCTACTTGCCTGACCCTTTGGATCTTGACTTGGAACCGATTTCACCTCCCTGTCTATCGATTATGTTTTGACTAAGCGCCTGTGGATAAGCTGGTAACCGCGACTACGCATTTTTTGGCTCTGCAGAAATATCGAGATTACGATTACGATTCATTCATCCATTCATTCATTCATCCATTCATTTCTTCATTCATTTCTATTACACTTAATTCTGAATCTTAGGCGCGAACAACTTCACGTGTCCATTGTCGATAGGCGGAGTTTACTGAGCAAGCGCAAACTCACAATCGTAGGATAAGAAAGAGAGCGCTATACAGAATGAAACTCTCTCTCCAGAATGACTCTCCTCTGTCGTCGTCATTATTGTGGTCGTTATCATCATCATCATCATCATCATCATCATCATCATCATCATCATCGGTCATCAATGGCATGCATCTCTCCGGAGAGCTCTCTTTCCACGACTCCGCCAAATGTTTACAGTTATAGGTACAGTTACGGATTTATACTTTTAATTTTAAAGTATACTTTATCTGTTGACTGATACGACACTGGATAGTGGTATGTTGTTTATCATTGTTTATCTATAATTGATTGTTTGCTATTGGTTAGGTACTTCTTACGCAGTGCTTAAAGTGTAAAAAAAGAAGTGCCTGGACGCCCCTTACCTTTTCTTCCCCTCCTCCCACCAATACCCTTTTCCAAACCCTCTCCCCAACTTCCCCTCCTTACTCCCATTCCCTTCCCCCGTCCCTCTCCTCAACCCCTTTCCCACCAATCAGAGGTGCAACTATAAAATGTTTCCTGAGGTGCTCATATTGAACACTTTATTACACCACAGAGGCAGAACAATAACTAAACGATACAAAAATGAGAAAAAGAAAAGCAACATCTAGCATTAATTATAGTCCGAAGGCACGATCGAAGCCGTGAGTGCTGAGTTCCCATGCGTATAGGCCTAACGACTAGGGTGTCTGAGGGAGCGTCGTGAGCTCCCTCCTGGGGGTCTGGGGCGGAGCCCCAGAAGCCAACGCATTTTGTAGCAATTGTTATCAAATGGAAGACGTGCTAGGCTCTTGTTTTCCAGCAGTTTCTGAACAATAAAGTTATGAAAACTTCATGGTTTATCCAGATTCCCAGACTAACACCACAACAATTTCAAAGTTTTATTTAAAACAAAAAACAGGGTTCGTCTTTACCTTTCGCCTTCGGCTCTTTCAGAAGTGTCTATAGTTATTTTTTGCAGTCAAAATTCATTTCAAAAATAATTTTTTTCGGTGTTTGTAAATTGGCTATGCATTTTGTCCAGTTGTATAGCCGATCGATGCCTCTACCTTGTTAGGAGATATTCTCAGTAGGCTTTGCAATCCTGTGGCACACATAGTTTTCCTCAGTTGACTTATTGTGAGACGAAGCCTAGAAAATGCTCTCCGGAACAAAATGTGACTGGTAGGGCAAAGGCTTCGTCATGCGGAGCTCACTGAGTTTTGTATAACAAAACAATTCATTTAATTGCAATTGACAGTTTTCAACTCTTATTAAGCCATTACTTCCTTCTGACCTGTTTCTCTTGCCTTTGTTTTTCTTTGTATACCTACAGCGTTTTGTCTGTTGTTAACTCAATAAACGAATATATGATCATGAAGTCGTATGTTGTCTCTCAACAGTTTCTGGGTCTTGCTGGTGAATTACGTAAAACTGGGACAGTTGGTGTTTTATATATAGGCTAGGTCTAGGTGAATCGTAACGTATTGTATCAATGCGTTGTATTGAAGTCATTTAACTTGATAAGTTTATTCAGTTATGAAACAGTCAAGACAAAGTCTCACAGTGGATGTGAGTCATGTGACAGTCAGGTAGATTGTAAACTATAGGCACTATATTTGTTAGGGCCTACGAAAACTCAGACGATAAAACCGGGAGCGCGTATATGACGTGCGATTTGATGAAAAGTTAACTGGAATGTACAAGTCAGAAATGAGGTGGAGAAACAAGTTACACTTACATGGTAGAACACATTCAGAAATCAAAATGACAACATGAAATTTAATTGGAATCTTACAAAAATTAAATGCTGTTGAAAGTGACGTATACAGGAATTACGGTACCCCGTCAGAACGGCCCAGGACAAATCGGCCCCGACAAAACGGCCCCGACAAATGAGCCTCAACAAAACGGTCCCGACAAAACGACCCTCGTCAAAATGGCCTCGACAAAACAGCCCCGTCATTTCGGCCCCCGTCATAACGGCCCCCGTCATATCGACCCCCGTCATATCGGTCCCCGTCAAATCGGCCCCCGTCAAATCGGCCCCAGTCATATCGGCCCCAGTCATATCGGCATCGTGCGAAGTACCCAGACAACGGGAGTCTTCTAGTTTCGAGCACACCGAGGTCTGTCAGGTGCACCTAAAATGTCTGCATTAATTATGTGTGCAGAACGTGACACCCAATTAAACGGGCAGCGGTGGTAAAGGATGTCACCTCTTCAGTTCATTTAAAAATGAGCAGGATCGATGGGAACCTGCAGTGGCGGCGCCAGGGGGCTAGAGGTGCTTAGCCCCTCTAACTGCGGCTCAGCCCTCCCCCAAAGTGGGAAATCACTGCAAATCACAGCGAGGAGGGGACAAAAGGGAAGGTTTTTTAAGCTTTAGCCACAAACCTGAAATCCTGGCGTCGCCACTGGGAGCCTGACTTTCACACGTAGCGGACTTGATTTAATGTAGCGTCAGTGAATAAGCTGGTCTCCCTGCCGCGGCTTTCGTGTGACGCTGAGAAATTTCGAAGATTTACGTTTACATTTGCCGTATGTTATGTGAATCTAATTTTTTGTTAACGGACATCGAATTATAAGGCAAAAAATATAGGAATCTTAATAAGTTCACGTTTATCGATCATACGTTCTACTGAAAGTATAGTTAGCCTATACCGAAGAAACCACTTCTACGTTAGGCCTCCTTCTCACAAACACGACCTTATCACAGAACGGCAATTTCCGTAGGATGTTGATGATATAAGAGGTTTTGCTATTGCTCCAGCGATTCATTTCACAGCTCTTTTCGAAGCCAAAGAATTACTGAAAGACGTTGAAAAATGCTGAGGAAATTATTTCAGCGCTATCTAAGACCTGAATTTATGATTCCTATATAAATCGATATCACAATTCTCCAAAGCAAAAAATGCAATAAACCACGAGACGCACTGAACAGCCTTTCATCTACACATGTATACAGGGAATCCATCTGCTGAATCCCTTTAATATCCGGTTTCTCCACGTGTCAAAAACGCACAAGAAATGTCTCGCCATATAGATTGCCATTATCTGTTGTGGTTCAAATGGAAATTTGGTGCATATATTAATTCCTGTCATTGTATTATTGTTGCGCACAACTACCATCGATTCAAGAAGTTTAATCAAAACTGCTTTTATTTAACAAAAAAGTGAATTATATTTAGGCTAAGCGCGCTAATGTTAATCCTTTTGCTGATTCATTATGACCGTGAATGTGTATATCTCGCTAATAATAAATGCTAATAATGATGACAACACTAGTGTTGTTTCTGTTAATTCGAATGACAATAAATATAATAATTATCTTAATTGTAATAATAATAATAATAATAATAATAATAATAATAATAATAATAATAATAATAATAATAATAATAATAATAATAATAATAATAATAATAATAATTTATTTCGGACCTGGGTCGCCACTTAACACTAGCCACGGGTGAACCTAGAGAGACCAGCTACTTATTTAAGAGGATCTCAATCACAATACAGCGCTTCAACGCCGTGGCTTTTAGTGGCACAACTATCAAACCCACGCCCGACACGGATGAGGTATAGCCGTTCCAGACACATTTCGTTTATAATTTCTAAGTACCTGGAGGAATGAAGTACCTCAGGGCAAAAATAATAATAATGCAATCGCCTTTCGAAGCGCTTTCTATCGACTCTCGAAGCACTCTCAATCGCCTTTCGAAGCTTTTTCTCCCAGCGAGAATATGACGAGTCTTAGCCAACCCAGACAGAAATAATTCTCCGGATCAGGCATTTTAAGTCCCGAGGGATTAGTTGAACCTCGGGCAAAAGAATAATAATAACCCTTTAAAATCACCTGGCCTTTTTGTTTAAGAGGTATTGCATTTACCTGGGGGAAATTAATCATGTGATACATTATCTTCTCTGTTAACTGATGATGCCTAACCTTTAGTGCATAATAAAAAAAAACAATGATAGAAATGACAATAAAATCTTAAATTAAATGATTACAATAATGATATTGGCAAGAACAACAACAGCAACAACAACAGCAACAACAACAATGATCGCATGAGATACAGCTGTTCCAGGTTTGTTAACAGTGCCGAATAATTTTATTATAATTCCTAATTCCTCCAAATTCCATATTGAGATGCTTGAATAACAGAGCAAAAAGAATTAATCCTAATAACATTAGTGTCAACGATTTGTGGGAAACTAAAAAACAACATAAATATTAATATGAATCCAATCTGCAAACAGGAAACTTTATTCTTCGAAGGCAGGTCTCGCTAAATGGAGAATAGTGTCTTGGACTCTCGCAAACACTCAGTTAACGTCGCCCTTTTGGACAAGGAAAAGAATTGCGGAAATTGTTTTCTTTACAGATTGCCTATTACTTAACAGAGTTGATGCGTTATTTATACAAAATAATCTCGAGTAATTCTGGAAAGTCACTCGACTAAATGAAAGACGTTGCTTGGCGCAAAGTCCGGACTTGCACAACGTCTTGCGACCGGTGGGTTTCTCGTTGGCCCTCTGTGTGGTACCTAACTAATTGTGTAACGTGACGAATAGTCACGATAGTCAAGTTAATAGCGGTCACACAAGTTACATTAGTTGAGCCCGTATCTCGGCTTCTTTTTGTTAGAGGGAAAGTCTGTGTGATTTAACGGGCGGCACCTCTCCGGAAATGAGGAACCCCCTTTCCTTTGTACTTCTTCTTCGTTCCTGTTTTGTTCTTTTTCAATTCTTCTGTTTCTTCTTCTTGTTATTCTTCTTTATTCTTCTCTCTTCTTCTTTCTTCTTCTTCCTCCTCCTTCTTCTGGGGCACCGTTACATTACTGTAAGTAAACTAACTCATTGTTGAAAGCCACAGGTTAAATGTGACGCAGCCCGATGTAATTATTAGCAAACTTTTGTCCGGCCCCTGTTCTATAACAGTAGCCTGTAGGGTGAGAATTACCGGGGGTTGGGGTTTTAACCCCCTAGTCTTTCGTAGTAGCCGACCCCATTGTTGAATCTTCATTGCACACCTCAACTCCACATGGATCAATGTCTGACCCCAGTCTGTTTTCTACAATTCTCTGAGATATTGTTGGTTGTAGAATGTAGATCCATGTATTACCCTCTCTTGGGGTTGTGAATACATTAGAAATGCAAATGGAACCTGGGAGTAACTCAACTGCGTTTTATAAGTTGCTGAGGTCTGATTTGTATTGCCGTGGTTTGACTGGGAGCACCAGTCCTCTGAGTAGGTTTCTTGACGGAGAGCTATATTATACCCCTCCAATGAATGCATGAATGAAATGGCGATTCATCGTAATCTCCATGGAAGGACCTCGCGATATTGCTGTCCAAGATCTATCGCGTTGTCTCGAAATCTATAGCGTTGTCTGGTGTGTCTCAAGATCTATAGCGTTGCTTGGGGTGGCGTATGCAACTATGCATTAGTGATGCAAATGGCGATTCGGTTTAATTTTCAAATATCTCGCGTATGCCAATGATTTCGGCAGCTCAATGTTTATCGCATAATTCTTATATTGTATGTCTAGGATTTATATCACAGTTAAATATTATCGGTTAATAATACGACAATTACTCTTTTGTGTATTGACTTTCTCATTCATCTTCTTATTTTTTTTTATTGTTGATAGTATCATAAACTATCATTCAGTACACGAATACCATCGTTAAATAATATAATTAATTTCTCAGTTTTTCTACTGCGGCTGTTGTACGTTGTGCTTCATTTAAGATGATGGCCTCTGAGTCTGAGCTCCGTATATTTCGACAATGCGATCAATGGCTACCTGTCTTACGTGACTGCTTTGTTTCGTCTTTGCTTCTTCTTTTGCTTCTTCTGTTTCTTCTGTCTCTCGTCTTCTTCTTCGTTCTTCTTCAATTTCTTCTGTGTTTTATTATTTTTCTTCTTTATTCTCCTTTCTTCTCTCTCTTCTTCTTTCTTCTTCTATTGGGATGCAATACTATAGATAAGCGATTTCTGTGAGCCATTGTTGAAAGCCGCAGATTATTGTGACGCCGCACGATGTAGGCTAATTACAAGCAAACGTTAGTTTTAATTTCGTTTCACTATATCGCCTGAAATGACACTAATAGTCTACAAATCGCATTACTTATATCACATTACACTACATCACAGCAACTTGCATTGATTCCAATCAGTTTACGAGAAACAAGCAAATGATCTCGCTATCAAGACAGTTGCATACGCCAGTAACTATCGTTTTACGATGACACGAAGGTTGGAATCGTGTTTGGTGTTTTCGTGACCGGATTGCAAACGAGTGCCTCAGCAATACCATCAAAAACAACAGCTTTGTCTGAGATAAGAAACTGCTCATACCGTAGTCATGCTCCAACCAACCTATAAAATATTGCGCGTATAATAATATGCGGGAAAAACGACGTTTATATCTCGCACTTTCACCTCCTACAAACGCGTGAAAACTGTTCTTTATCGCCGGACTTGGACTGGGAGCCCCTTTGGGTAGTCATCTTGGAGAGGCGCTATATAAATTCTTTGAATAAATGAATGAATGAATGAACTCTTTGCGTGTTAGGTCACGCCTGTATGGACTTTGAAGTAGTCTCATCCAGCCAAACAAACAGACTGGACGATGTGAGTTCATAACTTTGGCATCTTTTATGCACTCCGGTGAGAATTGGATTTGTGAGATAGTCATAAACCGCTATGGAAATCAGTGGTTGACCTGACCCTGCGCTTCCGAGGAATGTCTATAGGGTGTGCAAATATGTGTCACCTTCCGTTCTGGAGATAGGCTGGCAAAATCCATCCGATGCACAACATCCGTAAGGAGGGATAGAGAGATAGAGAGAGAGAGAGAGAGAGAGAGAGAGAGAGAGAGAGAGAGAGAGAGAGAGAGAGAGAGAGAGAGAGAGAGAGAGAGAGAGAGAGAGAGAGAGAGAGAGAGAGAGAGAGAGAGACAGAGAGACAGACAGACAGACAGACAGACAGACAGACAGACAGAGACAGACAGACAGACACAGACAAACAGACAAAGAGAGAGACAGAGAGAGACAGAGAGAGACAGATAGACAGACAGACAGACACAGACACAGACAGACAGACAAAGAGAGAGACAGAGAGAGACAGAGAGAGAGACAGAGAGACGGACCGAAACCGATGAAAGTACAAAGACAGAGGCACAGAAAGATAGAAACATGCATAGGAAGAAACAAAGAGACAGGCAGCGAGACAGAGAAGGCTACAGAGAAACAGATAGCTATACAGCCTGAGAAAGAGAGACACAGATACAGAGATAGAGACGGATAAAGACACAGTGAAAAAGACAGAAAAAGAGTCAGATACAAAAACAGGCAAAGAGCTGCATGTCTCAGCTGTTCATCTCGTGAACAGCATGTGCCTATTGTAGAAATTGCCTCTTCTGAGCTCGCGAGCTCCAGGCCTCGCGTCTGCCATACAATCGCCTCCTGCAGTAAAAGCTCGCAGCAGATGCGCCCCTTAAATGAAACACGGGCACTAGATAACACGAATATTGCTCGAGCGATCATCGTCATCCCCCCTCCCCACTCACAATTTTTTCTTCGCTTCCTGTAACTCGAAACTGTAAACAGCGCGTTTCAAAGAGATCGTTCTCCAGAATTTAGCTCTTTTCAATATCTGTCTTGCTGCTTCATTTGTCAAGGATGGGCACTGGGCAGTAGGCTAACTGAAATTACTTGAAATTGAGCAATTTGTAATTTGTTAATTTGTAATTCAATTACATTTCCCATGTATTTTGTAATTTGAAATTACATTTTATGTCCCAAAGTAATTTGTAATTTGTTATTCAATTACATTTTTCCAAGTAATTTGCCCATACCTGTCATTTGTAGACTATAGCAAAAGCCGAAATATTAAATTTCTTGATACATACACACATAGCCTTACATACTTCTCCAACAGGGTTTTCATCAATTTAGATGCTTTTTATCTAGAACAAAAGACAACCAAGATGACCACATAGGCCTACAGCTTAACATTAAATTCTTTATTATAATTCTAGTTTGTAACCTTTCTGCAACTGTGAGTTTCGGTGCGGTGTGTCATCCTTGAGTTTGAATTTACAATAAACGAATATAATATATATATATATATATATATAACATTTATAAAATGCTCCCTCTAGCTCCGAGGCAAACATCTGGAAATGCTTTATAAGGTAAAAATGTAAAGAAATGGATGCAAATGGGTAAGAACCCAATTGAAAGTCTAACCGCTTTCACGCCCCATCATAAACTAGAATTTGCCTATCGTTAGTTATGCCGTTGACACCAGCCGTAAACAGCCGTAAACAGTTACGTCACAATAATTCACTTATGTTGCGCTCGTGGCAATCTTCTTGTCCTGTGTCGGAGAAACGTCAGAATAAAAACCCGATATAATGACGTCAGGGTAACGAGGATACCATGGCAACGGTCTTTATGACACCTTTATGACGTAAATTCAGCGGATATAATTGTTTTATCTGGCAGCGTTAGTACCAGCTGGAAACCTTGTCGTAAAAGCCAAAAGAAAAGCCAATATCGACACAGTCTTTTAGAGTTGACTTTACAATGCAGCATATACAATACTGACAATTTTATTCAATCTTTCAATCATTCCAAAGCTCAAAAGTGCATGCACGACAGAATATCGATGACGCTGTGCAACTATACGCATGAAGGACTTTATGAAACTCTATACTCAGCAAACGTCTCGGGGAAGGCTCAAACCTGTACTCTTCGCGTTGCGGGCCGACGCTCTAACCAGTCGGCCACAGCGCAGCACAATCTGAAGGTGAATCGTGTATAGGGAGAGAAACTCTTGCTTTCTCAATCAAACAAACAAGTAACTTGGACAGGGTTTAGTTCTGTCCTGGTCCGAGAACGAGAAACCATTGCAACCATATATTATATCTCGAAACCATAGCAAACAAATGTTACATTTATAACCATAGCAACCAAATGTTACATTTATGACCATAGCAACCAAATGTTGCATCTGGAAACCATAGTAACAAGTATTAGATTTGGAAACCAATGCAACCAAATGTTACATCTGGAAATCATAGCAACCAAATGTTACATTTATAACCATAGCAACCAAATGTTACATTTGGAAACCATAGCAACATCAGTTGGTTGGTTTATAACCAACCAATCTAGTAAGTAAACTAACCACGGTAACAATGTCTGCGTAACCCATATACTGCTCATTATATCTGTAAGTCTTCCTCGAACCCAAAACGTGCCAAGACTTGGTGCAAATGAAAGTAGACGTGGCCATAAGTGGCTAAACTTGGTCTTTCTCGCGTATCCTGTACGTGATATCTGTCGATTTTTAGGCCAGCATACGCTAAGTGCACTTAACGTTAATGTGTCGGGGTCAATAAGATCTGTCATCTCAAACGTGTGTTATTAGAACTTGACGTAGCTTTAATAAACGCATAAATGAGGACAGCTATTACATGTAAGTAGCTACACGGAAAACCATAGCAACAGATTGTTAAACTGGTCCAAAAACGACACAGAAAACCATAGCAACTTATTGCGTCAAACTAGTCCAAAACACAACTTGGATATCCATAGCAACTGATTGTTAAACTAATCACAAACATCTTCGAAAACCATAGCAACTGATTGTTAAACAAGTGCCAAAACAACTTCGAAAACTATAGCAACTGTTTGTTCAAATAATCACAAACTACTTCGAAAACCATAGCAACTGATTGTTAAACTAATCACAAACAACTTAGGAAACCATAGCAACTGATTGTTAAACTAATAACAAACGACTTAGGAAACCATAGCATCTGATTGTTAAACTAATAACAAACGACTTAGGAAACCATAGCATCTGATTGTTAAATTAGTCGCAAACGACTTCGATATCCATAGCAACTGGTTGTTAAACTAATCACAAACGACCTGGAAAATCATAGCAACTGATTGTTAAACTAATCACAAACGACCTGGAAAATCATAGCAACTGATTGTTAAACTAATCACAAACGACCTGGAAAATCATAGCACTGATTGTTAAACTAATCACAAACGACCTGGAAAATCATAGCAACTGATTGTTAAACTAGTTGCAAAACGACAGTGAAACAATAGCAACTGATTGTTAACTAATCACAAACGACCTGGAAAATCATAGCAACTGATTGTTAAACTAATCACAAACGACCTGGAAAATCATAGCAACTGATTGTTAAACTAATCACAAACGACCTGGAAAATCATAGCAACTGATTGTTAAACTAGTTGCAAAACGACAGTGAAACAATAGCAACTGATTGTTAATCTGATGCATCTGGTTACAAAGATAACTAGAAACTATAGCAACCAATTGTTATAGACCTGTTATGCCAATCGCGGTCAATATTGGCAAAGTGACACATTTTCCTGATCAAGTAAAATTCATAATTATTAGACCTACTCTATTTTTATCCATCTAGATTAACTTGCGGGAATCTTGCTTGATTGCTTGATTACTTGATTGCTTGATTACTTGCTTGCTTGCTTGCTTGAGCCACAGGCTAAATTGTCAAATCTTGCGACGACTACTTCGATCACTTACAATCATTCAATCGTCGTGAAACTTGGCAGGTAGACTCGCCCTCGCACACACTTCATTCTATCAAAATATCAGCTCCCCCAAAAAAAGGCTAGCTTATAGAATCGGGGACTAAACTTTTCGAATCGGGGAATCCCCTTTTCCGAAACGCACCGTTGTGATTGGCCAGGGTTGTGATTGGCCGCAGTCGTAAAATTAACGCGGACTATATATTTGTAGAGGTAACTGCTTAATATGACGGATTATAGGATACTAGATGGATATAGTAAAAACTTTGTTTTTACGGGCTGTATTTTATTATCCATCTAGTTTAACTTGCGGAAATCTTGCAATCTTGCTTGATTGATTGATTGCTTGTTTGAGCCACAGGCTAAAATGTCAAATCTTGCGACGACTAGTTCGATCACTTACAATCATTCAATCGTCGTGAAACTTGGCAGACAGACTCGCCCTCGCACACACTTCATTCTATCAAAATTTCAGCTCCCCCAAAAAGGCTAGCTTATAGAATCGGGGACTCAACTTTTCGAATCGGGGAATCCCCTTTTCCGACACGCAGCGTTGTGATTGGCCAGCGTTGCCATTGGCTGCAACAGAAACGGGTGCGGTGCTTGATTAAACGGACGCTATGTTGTAAAATGAACGCGGACTATATATTTGTAGAGGTAACTGCTTAATATGACGGATTATAGGATACTAGATGGATATAGTAAAAAACTTTGTTTTTACTATTGGTTCTTTTTTTTATCCATCTAGTTTAACTTGCGGAAATCTTGCTTGCTTGAATGTTTGCTTGCGTGAATGTTTGCTTGCTTGAGCCACAGCTAAAAAGTCAAATCTTGCGACGACTAGTTCGATCACTTACAATCATTCAATCGCCGTGAAACTTGGCAGACAGACTCGCCCTCGCACACACTTCATTCTATCAAAATTTCAGCTCCCCAAAAAGGCTAGCTTATAGAATCGGGGACTCAACTTTTCGAATCGGGGAATCCCCTTTTCCGACACGCAGCGTTGTGATTGGCCAGCGTTGCCATTGGCTGCAACAGAAACGGATGCGGTGCTTGATTAAACGGACGCTATGTTGTAAAATGAACGCGGACTATATATTTGTAGAGGTAACTGCTTAATATGACGGATTATAGGATACTAGATGGATATAGTAAAAAACTTTGTTTTTACTATTGGTTCTTTTTATTATCCATCTAGTTTAACTTGCGGGAATCTTGCTTGCTTGAATGTTTGCTTGGTTGAATGTTTGCTTGATTGAGCCACAGCTAAAAAGTCAAATCTTGCGACGACTAGTTCGATCACTTACAATCATTCAATCGTCGTGAAACTTGGCAGACAGACTCGCCCTCGCACACACTTCATTCTATCAAAATTTCAGCTCCCCAAAAAAGGCTAGCTTATAGAATCGGGGACTCAACTTTTCGAATCGGGGAATCCCCTTTTCCCACACGCAGCGTTGTGATTGGCCAGCGTTGCCATTGGCTGCAACAGAAACGGGTGCGGTGCTTGATTAAACGGACGCTATGTTGTAAAATGAACGCGGACTATATATTTGTAGAGGTAACTGCTTAATATGACGGATTATAGGATACTAGATGGATATAGTAAAAAACTTTGTTTTTACTATTGGTTCTTTTTATTATCCATCTAGTTTAACTTGCGGGAATCTTGCAATCTTGCTTGAATGTTTGCTTGCTTGAATGTTTGCTTGATTGAGCCACAGCTAAAAAGTCAAATCTTGCGACGACTAGTTCGATCACTTACAATCATTCAATCGTCGTGAAACTTGGCAGACAGACTCGCCCTCGCACACACTTCATTCTATCAAAATTTCAGCTCCCCCAAAAAAGGCTAGCTTATAGAATCGGGGACTCAACTTTTCGAATCGGGGAATCCCCTTTTCCCACACGCAGCGTTGTGATTGGCCAGCGTTGCCATTGGCTGCAACAGAAACGGGTGCGGTGCTTGATTAAACGGACGCTATGTTGTAAAATGAACGCGGACTATATATTTGTAGAGGTAACTGCTTAATATGACGGATTATAGGATACTAGATGGATATAGTAAAAACTTTGTTTTTACTATTGGTTCTTTTATCCATCTAGTTTAACTTGCAGGAATCTTGCTTGATTGATTGATTGAGTCACAGGCTAATATGTCAAATCTTGCGACGACTAGTTCGATCACTTACAATCATTCAATCGTCGTGAAACTTGGCAGATAGACCCGCCCTCGCACACACTTCATTCTATCAAAATTTCAGCTCCCCAAAAAGAGGCTAGCTTATAGAATCGGGGACTCAACTTTTCGAATCGGGGAATCACCTTTTCCCATCGATATCTATATTTAGAACGTTCTAAATATAGATATTGGGCGACGTAATGAACGCGGACTATATATTTGTAGAGGTGACTGCTTCATAAGACGCATTATGGGATACTAGATGGATATAGTAAAAACTTTGTTTTTACTATTGGCTGTATTTTATTATTCTCATTAAACTCTGCTTTCAACAAAGTAGGTTGTATTAGAATTTTTGGGGTATTTACATGCGTAGTTTTATCGGCGCTAGCCAGTTAGATGTAGGTACATTTCTGTTTAACAACGCTGTGTCATAATAAAAATGACTGGCGCTGCCCTCCTACTGTATCCAAGCTTGGGACTGGCACCACTCGCGTAGTTCAGGCAGTTAGAACTAACAATCTAGCGGAGTTCCACTCCTTCATTGCGTTTTCCAATTTCATGTAGCCTTTAGATTGGCCTGTAATGTCATCGCTACCTTATGCTTCAAGTTAGCAACTTCTTAAACGACCTTTGTATTGTCTCTCCCGAACAAGTAATTATGATCCATCTTCCAATAATAATCTGAAGTCAGAGGAACTACAACGTTCCTCTGTGCGGTTTGCCTCCTATCTGAAGAGATCATGGTGAAGTTGCAGTAACTGTTGTGGATAATTACGAAAAATAATTATTCATACATCTATTAAATACTACTACCACCACCACCAACACCAACACCACTTATACTACTAATGCTATAACGATTACCATAGTTGTTTTTAGACCTACAAGTTATACTAGAACTACTTCTCAAATAATCGATCGAGTCAAAATGTCTCCACGACGAATTGTTGAACGCTTTCTCTCCAGAGTCTCAGTGCATTTGCAATCGACGGTAGGGGTATTGCCTGAAACTAATAGGCTGAAATCCCCCGCGTCATAATATGCAAATAGCATGTCCAGAAAAATTGGCACAGGCTGACGTCATACCAACCCCCAAGCGCTGCGTCGACCAATCAGAACGCATCTCCCCAGACACACCAAACATGTCAACAACTCGATGACTAATCGACAGAACGTCATGAAAAATCCGATACAAACGTGCGTTTTAAACTCAGATACTCAATGCGTGTCGTTGTCATCGTCATCATCAATATCATCATCACCATCTACGTTTATCCGCTTTCAATTCAATTAGACACGATAGGCTGTTCTGCAGTTTAATTGAAGCTAAGTTAGATGCAGGTAAGATTTATATATTTGCCAGCATCTGCATATACAGCATCCTAGAGCGAAAGAAAAGGTAACTTTTGGGCTTTGGGGAACTGTTCACCATTTATATCAGCAGGGAGCCAGCTCAACAATTTGAAAATAGCGGATGACCCACAGTCGTCAGTTTTTGGAGCAATGTTTTTGAAGCGCGGCAGAGACCCAGCGTTAAGGTATTACAGTCAAACGTGAAACGCAGAAGACTTTAGACGTCTTGCGAGTGTCATACTCTTTTGATGGTTGGATTCCAGCAGTTTAATGACATCTTGTGATATAAAAGCAGCCGCCAGAATCATACCTGGCACAGGGGAAAACATCACCAAATTAACTTTTGCTAAAAGTCTGCTACACTGACTGCCAATGCGAATAGGGGAATCGTTTTTAAGTTGACTGTGGTGGCTAACAATTCTCTACACGGACTTGCCCTCCATATCTGGCGGGTGATCGTTAGCCGACCTTATTGGCTATGGGACGTCTCAATTGCGATCTGTCGCCGATTACAATATAATATAGTCGGAGAAAACCAGTGGGTAGGCTATGGAGTAAGGACATTCGCCGTCTGACCCAAAATGCAGGCTGAATAGTTTAATAAAATACAGCCCGTAAAAACAAAGTTTTTTACTATATCCATCTACTATCCTATAAAGTGTACTCTGAAAATAGTCCGCGTTCATTTTACAACATAGCGTCCGTTTAATGATGCAGCGCACCCGTTTCTGTTGCGGCCAATGGCAACGCTGGCCAATGGCAACGCGGCGTATCGGAAAAGGGGATTCCCCGAATCGAAAAGTTGAGTCCCCGATTCTATAAGCTAGCCTTTTTGGGGGAGCTGAAATTTTGATAGAATGAAGTGTCTGCGAGGGCGAGTCTATCTGCCAAGTTTCAGGACGATTGAATGATTGTAAGTGATCGAATTAGTCGTCGCAAGATTTGACTTTTTAGCCTGTGGCTCAAGCAAGATTCCCGCAAGTTAAAGTAGATGGATATAAAATACAGCCCGTAAAAACAAAGTTTTTACTATATCCATCTACTATCCTATAAAGTGTACTCTGAAAATAGTCCGCGTTCATTTTACAACATAGCGTCCGTTTAATGAGGCAGCGCACCCGTTTCTGTTGCGGCCAATGGCAACGCTGGCCAATGGCAACGTTGCGTATCGGAAAAGGGGATTCCCCGATTCGAAAAGTTGAGTCGCCGATTCTATAAGCTAGCCTTTTTGGGGAGCTGAAATTTTGATAGAATGAAGTGTCTGCGAGGGCGAGTCTATCTGCCAAGTTTCAGGACGATTGAATGATTGTAAGTGATCGAATTAGTCGTCGCAAGATTTGACATTTTAGCCTGTGGCTCAAGCAAAATTCCCGCAAGTTAAAGTAGATGGATAAATAAAAAGAACCAATAGTAAAAACAAAGTTTTTTACTATATCCATCTAGTATCCTATAATCCGTCATATTAAGCAGTTACCTCTACAAATATATAGTCCGCGTTCATTTTACAACATAGCGTCCGTTTAATCAAGCACCGCATCCGTTTCTGTTGCAGCCAATGGCAACGCTGGCCAATCACAACGCTGCGTGTCGGAAAAGGGGATTCCCCGATTCGAAAAGTTGAGTCCCCGATTCTATAAGCTAGCCTTTTTGGGGAGCTGAAATTTTGATAGAATGAAGTGTGTGCGAGGGCGAGTCTGTCTGCCAAGTTTCACGACGATTGAATGATTGTAAGTGATCGAACTAGTCGTCGCAAGATTTGACTTTTTAGCTGTGGCTCAATCAAGCAAACATTCAACCAAGCAAACATTCAAGCAAGCAAGATTCCCGCAAGTTAAACTAGATGGATAATAAAAAGAACCAATAGTAAAAACAAAGTTTTTTACTATATCCATCTAGTATCCTATAATCCGTCATATTAAGCAGTTACCTCTACAAATATATAGTCCGCGTTCATTTTACAACATAGCGTCCGTTTAATCAAGCACCGCACCCGTTTCTGTTGCAGCCAATGGCAACGCTGGCCAATCACAACGCTGCGTGTCGGAAAAGAAGATTCCCCGATTCGAAAAGTTGAGTCCCCGATTCTATAAGCTAGCCTTTTTGGGGAGCTGAAATTTTGATAGAATGAAGTGTGTGCGAGGGCGAGTCTGTCTGCCAAGTTTCACGACGATTGAATGATTGTAAGTGATCGAACTAGTCGTCGCAAGATTTGACTTTTTAGCTGTGGCTCAAGCAAGCAAACATTCAAGCAAGCAAACATTCAAGCAAGCAAGATTTCCGCAAGTTAAACTAGATGGATAATAAAAAGAACCAATAGTAAAAACAAAGTTTTTTACTATATCCATCTAGTATCCTATAATCCGTCATATTAAGCAGTTACCTCTACAAATATATAGTCCGCGTTCATTTTACAACATAGCGTCCGTTTAATCAAGCACCGCACCCGTTTCTGTTGCAGCCAATGGCAACGCTGGCCAATCACAACGCTGCGTGTGGGAAAAGGGGATTCCCCGATTCGAAAAGTTGAGTCCCCGATTCTATAAGCTAGCCTTTTTTGGGGAGCTGAAATTTTGATAGAATGAAGTGTGTGCGAGGGCGAGTCTGTCTGCCAAGTTTCACGACGATTGAATGATTGTAAGTGATCGAACTAGTCGTCGCAAGATTTGACTTTTTAGCTGTGGCTCAATCAAGCAAACATTCAAGCAAGCAAACATTCAAGCAAGATTGCAAGATTCCCGCAAGTTAAACTAGATGGATAAAAAGGGAAATGAATTCTGTGCTTCGGGATCCTGAGAGATCGCCCGAGTTTTTAAACAAAATTGAAGACTTATTTAGGCCTACTTATGTTATCTTAAGCACCTTTCTGGTGCATTTGGTTACATTATCGTGCACCTGATTAATAACAATCACTGCTCAGAAGCAAATGACGTCAGAAGCAAAGTATTGTAGGCCTACAGCGAGCTTATAGTAGTGCACTATTTTAAACTCGTTAACTGTAAATCTGCGGGATAAGGGACTGGAATTGTTACTGGTAGTTCCACCAAAGTACACTATGTCTGTTTAGGCTCGTTTATTGTTCACGGTGTTTTAACTGTATTATCGGGCGCATACGAATGTAGGCCTACAACTTTCGAGGCAAAATAAACCTAAACCCAACTAAAATAAATTCATACAAGAGTTGAGTTATAGGGGCCCACGCGAGTCACAAATATTTCGACCTTTCACCATGTTGTGGGCAATTTACTGCGGATCAATCTTCTAAGATCGAACAAACTTTATTCGCGAAGGCATTTCAATCTTAACAGAATCGCTACTATTAGACTATGCGTGAATATTAAAGTTGCAATTACAGAACAGTAACAGTAGCAGCATGAACGTACGACTATGTAAACTTCGGATTAATGCAAACAACACGAAAACAGCAACAGCAGATCGTGTGCAGCATATATATATATATCCTCAGTGAAAATTAAAAAAAACAGTTCGATAATGTTAAAGTGCCTAACTACACATAAGCATTATAGGCATAGGCCTATCTAATTTGAACTGAAAATTAAAAAAACGCAAATCAAAAGTAGCATACTAGCTTGAATCTGTCCAGTCCTACAATACTCCGATGTACTGTACTAAAGACAAATATATATGAATGGATAATTGGATATGCTTGAATTCGTTCAAAAGTATTATCAGATTGAGTAGCTCCAGCCTTCCATTTTTCTGCTTTGTTCTTCAACGGTTGTGCCTCAATAACGTCAGATATTTCAGGTACCTTTCGGTCAAGACTTTGGTTTCTTTGTATACTCGAAGATGACGAAAGTGTTTTTATTTAAAAACCTGACAAAAAATGATTTATCTCCATTTGGGTTCTTTCACGTATTTCAGACGAAGTTCATGAAAATGTTTCCTGACATACCTGAAATAATCGCGTGAGAATGTTCTGTGGCATAACTGGAATTTTATGGCTTTACTCAAGTGTGGATGTGCCAATATCATTTTGCAGAATGTACACTTTGGAAATTGGTTTTAGGCCTACAAACTTGAGACAGAAAGGGAGTGGATTTTTTCATGATTTCTTCGACCTGATGCGCATGAGAACGTTTTCTGACATATCTGGCAAAGGTGTGGCTTCTCTCCAGTATGTATTCTCATGTGACTCTTTAGTCGACTTTTATCATTAGTTTTAAACTCACATAATTGGCAGTGGTATGGTTTCTCTCCAGTATGAATTCTTACATGACTTTCTAGACCAGAAGATCGGATAAAACGTTTTTGACATACCTGGCATTGGTATGGTTTTTCTCCAGTATGGATTTTAGCATGATTTTGTAGACTTGAAGATGTGGAAAATGTTTTTTTACAAAGAACACACAGAAATGGTTTCTCTTCAGAGTGGGTTTTTTCATGACTTTTCAGACCTGAACTATTTGAGAACGTTTTCTGACATATCTGGCAAAGGTATGGTTTCTCTCCAGTATGTATTCTCATGTGCCTCCTTAGATGACCTCCAAAAATAGCTTTAAACTCACATAAATGACATTGGTAGGGCTTCACTCCAGTATGAATTCTTACATGACATGTTAGACTGGTAAGCTGAGAAAAACGTTTTTGACATACTTGACATTGGTAAGGCATCTCTCCAGTATGGATTCTTGCATGACTTGTTAAACTGGAACGGTGAGAAAAACGTTTTTGACATACTTGGCATTGGTAAGGCCTCTCTCCAGTATGTATTCTCGAGTGCCTCTTTAGATGACCTCCATAAATAGCTTTAAACTCACATAACTGGCACTGGTAAGGCATCTCTCCAGTATGGATTCTTGCATGACAAGTTAAACTGGAACGGTGAGGAAAACGTTTTTGACATATTTGGCATTGGTAAGGTCTCTCTCCCGTATGGATTCTTGCATGACATGTTAGACGGGAACGCTGAGAAAAACGTTTCTGACATACTTGGCATTGGTAAGGCATCTCTCCAGTATGTATTCTTGCACTTCTCAAATCCCTCCACTGAAAACACTGAACCTCGTGCAAGTTTCTGTGGATTGAAATTATTTCGCAAGCCTCGCGCGCGTTTTGCCTCTTCGGTATGAAAATAATGAAATGCACTAAGCATTCAGTAAAAATCTAAAACAGCACATTAAGTTAACTTTTTCTTGCATTTATTTATTCATATTGCTAAGTGTCAACCTGAGAAAATAGAAAGTATTGTAGTCGCAATATCAAAGACTTATATGGGAGACAGAATCAAATTCCGCCAGCATGGTCGCCTATGACACCATATCAATTTTCAAAGACGATTGCAACAAACACAATGAGCATGAATTTACAGTCCGCATTTCACAATCTAAAGTAATCGATGCATACTATATTCAAACGAATGCGCATGAACCTTATGCTAACAACTGAAAACCACAGACAGCTAACTCCATGACAGAAATTAGAATCATGCAAGATTAGGCCACTTTTTCTTCGCTTCACAACCAGTCAAAAGACTAAAACCTAACAGAAGCTTCTGAATAAGCGATATCTCTATAGAAAGTTGAGAGGCAATTAAAATAGATCTAAAAAAGTGATACGGTAAAGTGAATTTGTTTTAACAGATAGGCCTATAGGCCTAGTTGTAGAGGAATTATCTTCGCTGTCAAGCGAACGATTAATTAAAGATTTTAAACTGGAAATTTCTACATGATGGATAAAGTACGTGAATTTATTATGCGAAAACAAATAATTATTCCGCTCTCGAATGCGGTTGATTTCCGCAGCACATTCCACATGCCATCCATCAGTTGACGAGTAGAAGCCGTTCCAGACTTAGTTTCCTATTTAAGTAATTTCTTGAAATCATGAGGACTCGCTGTAGGGCCAAATTCTAAGAAAATAATAACAATAAATATATACATAAATAAATAACAATAATTGCAGTAATAAAAACCAAGTATAGTCAACCTGGCTCAAAATACCACTTTGCAGTTCTTTTCCACTTGAGGCAGATCTACCGAAAGAATAAAACAATTTAAAAAGTTGAAAACTAACAATCCAACGGTTATTAACATGAATTAATTTTGAAAAAGGAGATTTTCAACCTGAGAGTAGGTCGCTGCTAATAGTGACGTCATCATTACCGTTTAATATGTGTTCGTTAGGTCAACAAGGAGATTATATCGTATTATGAGGTGGCAAACGCACTCTGGAAGCCGTCTCATATTTGGGGATAGGGAGTTTACATTGCACTAGACTTAACTAGCAATTTTGCGTTGAAGCTTTTTGTATGCAAGAGTGCAACATAAAAATTAATTAGCTTTTTTTCACAATAAGATATACAGTTTTGAGCCAGAAGTTTGTTGATTTAGAAAATATTTTACGATACCTAACTGTAGCCCGTTGAGCTGTATAGGCTAACAGTTTTCGCTCTACCATAACAGTCAATTTACTTATTTTGGGAAAAATATTTAGGTGGGATTAGGCCTACACAGCATGACTTCGACAGATTTTCAGGCTTTTTTGCAATTTAAAAAATATAAGATATAATGACGAGAACGCTGGAAGAGAACTAAGTGTCGAACTTATTCCACTTTTAATGTGAAGTCATCTTCTTCTGGTTTTCTGCCTCCTTAAGCAGATTCAAATGACTGATGTCGTCGCCACTCGGTCCGTGCACTCCTAATCCTATCGCTGTTGAACCCAGTGGCGTAACGAAGGGGGGCAGGGGGCCGCCCCCGGGCGCAGGACAGGGGGGGCGCAAAATTAGGCTTTAGAAATAAAAAAAAAAGAAATCAGGCAAGAATAGCTAAAAAAAGTACAAAAAGTTAACTATTATGCACGAGTCTGGCAGGGGCGCGGGCGCCAGGGGGGCGCAAAATGAGGCTTCTGACAATGTAACCACTTTTTCATGGAAAAAGACGGAAAAGCAAAAAAAAAAGGTCATCAGAATTTTTGGCGGAAGTAAGAACAACAAATTTTCAGGAAATTCATGCCCCCGGGCGCACGAACCCCTAGTTACGCCACTGGTTGAACCTCTTCCTTGAACTTTCCGTATCCCTCTGTCATCATCCAATCCAACATCATCTGTCTTGGTCTTCCTCTTGTCCGTTTCTCACCCCCATTTTCCTTCGATGATCGTTCTTAGTAGTGAGTCTCTTTTGTGTGCCCTATCCATTTCCCTTGTCTCTGCCTTATTGTGTGTATCAGGGCTCTTTCTTCTCCAATTGTTTCCCATGCGAAGACATAGGCCTCAATAATTTTATTCACCACGGTGAGATCTTGAAGATAGACATTGTATAATCAATTGTCAAAGAGCGCGAGTTGACAGAAGCGGCAAAAAATGAACTAGCAGAGATGTAGTGAAAGTAGTGGGTGCGTTGTTGTTGCTGTTGTTGTTGTTGTAGGCGGTGGAGTCGGTGGCAGCAACAGCAGCAGCAGCAACAACAATAATAGTAATAGTATGCCCAGCAGCATGGCATAGGACAGGATTTGGAGGCCCAGGGCCACAATAATTTTCAAGACATTTTTTAAAGTTGAAATTTTTTGGCTTGCTGAAGCAGCTTCCTTTTGTCGAGCCAATTTCTTTTGTTTCTCATTTAAAATTTTGAATGATCTCTTCATCTTTCTGTAAGAAATTAAATTAAAATAATATTTATATATAATATAATAGACTAATAGTTAGGAGGAATATTTGCCATTTGTCTGCTGTTCGTCCTCACATAGCCTAAACCAGCGCAAATTTGTCCGAACCTGCCAGACAGATCCGCAGTATAGGAGTAGCTTCCAAAGATCGATCGTGACACCTGCCATTCTCTGAATATCAGAGCCCTCTGTAGGCGAATTCTAATCGATAAATTGCCCTCTCATGCGTTAGTGCATTCTCCATGTGAATAAGCTGAATATTAGTCACCTAAACAGCGCCTATGTGAGGCATTTAGAAGGCTATAATTAAGTGTCTTACTAAAATAACCAACCCTGTCAATTCCTAGGTCCGGCTTTATCTCACGAACATTTCAATCCTTAGTCAAATGTTAACGACTTAATCTGATGGTAGCCGATTGTTTAGGGCCCTCGACATAGGAGTACGGCACTAGGCTATTTTAAACTCATCAACTCTAAATCTTGGGAAAATGACTGGAATTGTTAACGGTAGTTCCATAAAAGTACAATAGGTCTCTTTAGGCTCGTTTATTGTTCACGGTGTTTGAACTGTATTATCGGGCGCATACTAATGTAGATCTAACCTACAACCTTGGAAGTGAAATAAAACTTAAACCCAAATAAAATAAATTTGTCCAAGAGTTGATTTATGGATCCTATTCGGTGACAAATATTTCGACCTTTCACTATGTTGTGGGCAATTTAATGCAGATCTATCTTCTAAGATCGAATGAACTTTATTTATTAAAACATTTCAACCTTAACAGAATCGCTACCGTCAGTCAGCACTGATTATGCGTGAAATTATCGTTGCAATTATTTTGATTTGCAGCTACGTAACAGTAACAGTAACAGCATTAACGTACGGCTATTTAAAATTAGTATTAAGTGAAAACAACACGACAACAGCTACAGCAGATCATGTGCAGTATGTCCTCAATGAAAATATGAAAACACAGTTCGATAGAGTTAAAGCGCCTAACTAGACACAAACATAATAGGCATACCTAAATTGAACTGAAAATTTTCAAAAAATGCAAAACAAAAGCAGAATCTTTGAATATGTCCAGTCCAACAGGAATACTCGGTTGTACTGTACTGTCCAGTATGACAAATACATATAAATGGATATGCATGCATTCGATCAAGCGTATTATTATAGATTGAGTAGCTTCAGCATTCCATTTTCTGCTTTGTTCACTAACGGTTGTGCGTCAATAACGTCAGATATATCAGGTAGTTTTTTGTCGAGACTTTGGTTTATTTATATACTCGGAATATGTTTTACAAGCCTGGCACAGAATGGTTTCTCTCCATTCTGGATTCTTTCACGTATTTCAGATGAAGTTAATGAAAATGTTTCCTGACATACCTGAAATAATCGCGTCAGAATGTTCTCTGGTATAACTGCAATTTGCATGGCTTTTCTGAAGTAGGTTATGGTTTCAAATATAATTTTGCAGACTGTAAACTTTGCAAAATGTTTTTACAAACTTGAGTCAGACCTGGAGTGGGTTTTTTCATGACTTCTCAGACCTGAAGCGCATGAGAACATTTGCTGACATATCTGGCAAAGATATGGTTTCTCTCCAGTGTGTGTTCTCATATGCTTAATAATACGACTTTTATCATTAGTTTTTAGCTCGCATAACTGGCAGTGGTATGGTTTCTCTCCAGTATGAATTCTTGCATGAATTTTAAGATAAGAAGATCGGATAAAACGTTTTTGACACACCAGGCATTGGTATGGTTTTTCTCCAGTATGGAGTCGAACATGATCTCGCAGTTTAGAAGATTGGGAATAACTTTGTTTACAAATCTGACATTGGTATGGCCTTTCTCCAGTATGGATTCTAACATGAATTTGCAGCGTTGAAAATGTGGAAAATGTTTTTTCACAAAGAATACACAGAAATGGTTTCTCTTCCGAGTGAGTTTTGTCATGAGTTTTCAGACCTGAACTGTTTGAGAATGTTTTCTGACATATCTGACAAAGGTATGGTTTCTCTCCAGTATGTGTTCTCGTGTGCCTCTTTAGATGACCTCCATACATAGTTTTAAACTCACACAACTGGCATTGGAACGGTTTCACTCCAGTATGAATTCTTGCATGGCCTGTTAGATTGGAATATTTTAGAAAGCGTTTTTGACATACTTGGCATTGGTAAGGCATCTCTCCAGTATGGATTCTTGCATGACATGTTAGACTGGAACGCTGTGAAAAACGTTTTCGACATACTTGGCATTGGTAAGGCATCTCTCCAGTATGAATTCTTGCATGACGTGTCAGATTTGAGGAATGATAATAACTTTGTTTACAAATCTGACATTGGTATGGTTTCTCTCCAGTGTGAATTCTTGCATGAATTTGTAGACCAAAAGATCGGATAAAACGTTTCTGACATACCTGGCATTGGTATGGTTTTTCTCCAGTATGGATTCGAACATGATCTCGCAGTTTAGAAGATTGGGAATAACTTTGTTTACAAATCTCACATTCGTATGGTCTCTCTCCAGTATGGATTCTAAAATGAGTTTGCAGCGTTGTAGATGTGGAAAATGTTTTTTTACAAAGAATACACAGAAATGTTTTCTCTTCAGAGTGGGTTGTTTCATGACTTTTCAGACCTGAACTGTTTGAGAATGTTTTCAGACATATCTGGCAAAGGTATGGTTTCTCTCCAGTATGTGTTCTCATGTGCCTCTTTAGATGACCTTCATATATAGTCTCAAACTCACATAACTGGCATTGGTAGGGTTTCACTCCAGTATGAATTCTTGCATGACATGTCAGACTGGAACAACGAGAGAAACGTTTTTGGCATACTTGGCTTTGATAAGGCATCTCTCCAGTAGGGATTCTTGCATGGTATGTTACACTGGAACACGGAGAAAAAGCTGCACGTGGAAACCTAATACCGTAGAAGCTTATACATCTGGAAACGTAATAAAATACTGTGAATTTGTTTTAACAGATAGTTCTAGAAGAATTCTCTTTGCTGTCAAGCGAACGATTCATTAAATACTAAAACCTGTAAATTTCGGTTAAGCGTATCAACACGAGGGAGGAAGTATGTGAATTGGTAAGCATTTAGAATCGGGATGCATAGGTTTCGTGAGTGTCGGTAAGTGTCAGCTGACGCGTCGCGAGAGTCGGTAGGCCTAAGAGTCAGGACTAGGGTTAGTGTTGTCATTAGAAAACATCGCACCTTCAGCGCACATGCCAAACGACGCCAGTAAGCTTACGCACCCCGAGACTAAATGTTCGCCCGAGAATTTCTGCGAAGGCAAAATAATAATAATTATTCAGCTCTGAATGCAGTTGACATTCGGAGCATTCCCCATGCCATCAGTGGAGGAGTAGCAGCTGTTCCAGACGTTGTCTCTTATTTAAGGAATTGCCTAAAATCATGAGGACTCGGTATACTCGGATAAACTAATAACAATAAATATATAAATAATAATAATTACCAAAGAAATATAGTCAATCCTGCCAAAATACCCCTTTGTACTGCTTTCCCACTTAACGCAGATCCATCGATAGTAAAATAGCTGAAATATTTTGAAAACTGATTGACAATTCAACGGTTAATATGAATTAATATTTTAAACAGTAGATTTACAACCTTACCTATAGTGACGTCATTCATATTTATGTTCATTAAGTCAACAAGGAGTTTATATTGTTTTGTAAGAGGTGTCAAATACACGCTTGATGCAGTCTCACAACTGGGTATCAGAAATTTACATTGCATTAGACTAGCGATTATATTGTTCAAATATATTGCATGCAAAGGTGCCATATAAAGGTGCCATACAAAAGACGCTGATTGGAAAAAACAAGCGCCCTCAGAGGGTGGAGTTTAGAAGAAGATCACCTCAGCAACATGCTGCCTTCCTCCGACATCTAGCCACTGCTGATCTCACAACTGCAAGCAACCATTCTGACCCACAGTTGGCATGGGATTGTTTCTACCGAGTTGCCCAAGGACACTTGGATCTCTTCTACCCCATCCGAAAGATCACAATGACCACTGCTGATCCATATTTTCTAACGCCGACAACTAAACATTTACTGCGCAGAAAGAATCGTCTTATGAGAGCTGGCCGCCTAGAAGAAGCCACAGCACTTGCGCGTAGGATTGGTCGTAGCATTCAACTCGCCACCAGATCACATTTGAAGGACGTTGATCCCAGGAGGGACCTACAGGACATGTGGAAACAAGTTGGTCAGTTGACTGGTCGTCGAAAGTGCCAGGACCCACCTACAGACATTACTGCAGCTGAGCTAAACGATCACTATGCCAGAATTTCTACAGACACCCAATATGTTCTTCCATTAAGACGAGCAACGGCCTATAACAACCGACCATTTACAACGGAAATGAGAACTTTCTATCTTCTAGACCGTCTGCATCATACTGCTGATGGTGCTGATGGAATACCATCCTGGTTCTTGAAGATTGCAGCTCCAGTTTATGCATCTGTATTGGCTGACATCATCAACCTATCAATTGCTAATTCCCATGTCCCGACACAATGGAAAACCGCCATCATCAAACCGGTGCCAAAGACGCCTCAACCGACCACTCCTGGTGACTTTCGGCCCATTTCTATCGTTCCGGTCCTATCCAGAATGACCGAGCGACAACTTGTGCGTAGGTATGTGTATCCGTCCTTCACCTCCCCTCCAATGTCTACCCTACTTGCCGATCAATACGCCTTCCGCCCCACTGGCTCAACAACTGCTGCCTTGATTTCCATCCTCCAGGCTGTTACAGACCTCCTATCAACAAACGACTATGTCACGTTGATTTCCCTAGATTTTTCAAAAGCTTTTGACTCTGTGCGCCATTCCACCCTTGCACAAAAGCTTTCCCAGCTGGAAATCCCAGATCATATCTACAATTGGCTGGTTGAATTTTTGCAAGACAGAAAACACTTGACATGCTTCTCCAGGCTGAAATCAACCATTGCATCCATCAACGCCAGCGTTGTTCAAGGCTCTGGGGTAGGCCCATCATCTTACATCGCCGATGCCTCGGATTTGCACCCAGTCAATCCTCAGAACTTGATCAGAAAGTATGCGGATGACACTTATTTAATTATAGGTGCCTCCATGAGGAGTTCCACTCTGCAGGAGTTGGAAAATGTATCGGAATGGGCCGTGAGGAACAATCTACGACTCAACGAGAGCAAATCCCAGGAAATGATCATCCACCGTCGACGTGTCAAAGGAACATCTGACCCACCTACCTTAGGAATCGTGAGAGTAACGTCAATGCTCATGCTCGGAGTGACAATTGCAAACGATCTTAGTGCTTCTTCCCATGTCAACAGGTTCCTAAGTGCATGTTCTGGTTCGCTCCACGCTCTCAGAGTCCTCAGGGCACACGGTCTCCCTCCGACAGCGCTCCATGAAGTTGCACGTGCAACTACCATCTCTCGCCTTCTCTATGCCTCCCCTGCTTGGTGGGGATTCACCACCGCAAGTGACCGACTAAAACTCCAACGTTTCCTGCAAAGGGCCAAACGACTGGGCTACCTTCCTCCTCAACAACAGGATTTAGACCGAATGATGGAAGAAGCAGATGTCAAACTCCTGCTTGCGGTCAACCGGAACTCACAACATGTGCTTAGAGGCCTCTTTCCTCCGACCGTTTGTAGGCCTTATGCTCTGCGCCCTAGACCTCATGAATATGAACTCCCAAAAAAGATGACCACAATTTCATCTCTAGGGTTCTATATCGTACCATTCGGGATGTTAAGTTTTAACTCTCAATCCTGACTATAGGCATAAACTTATAGTTTTTAATTTCATTACTTTCATTATCTCATGTAAACAGGTTGCGGTATGTCAACTTTGTATCTTAATAATAAACGAAATCTATATAAATTAGCCCTTGTTCACAATAAGATAGGCCTATACATTTTAGAGCCAGAAGTAAATGCTAATTTAGAAAATAGTTAACGATATTTAACTGTAACCCAGTTGTGCTGTAACAGCTTTCGCTCTACCATAACTGTTAATTTACTTATTTTTGAAAAATTAGTTAAACGGGGATGAGTTTACACACAGCGTGACTTCGACAGCTTTACAGACTTTTTTGCAGTGTTTTAAAATGTGGGATATTAAGACGCTTTAAGAGAACCAAATGTCGAACTTATTCCGCTTAAGGTGAAGTCATCTTATTCTGGTTCTTTGCCTCTTTAAGCAGATTCAAATGTCTCATGTCACCACTCGGCACACGCCTTTCCCTGTTGAGCCTCTTTTTTGAGCTTTCCGTATCCCTCTGTCATCATCCAATCCAAAATCACCTGTCTTAGTCTTCCTCTCGTCTTGGGAAAATGACTGGAATTGTTAACGGTAGTTCCATAAAAGTACACTTTGAATGTTTAGGCTCGCTTAATGTTCACGGTGTTTGAACTGTATTATCGGGCGCATACGAATGCAGACCGACAACTTCGGAAGAGAAATAAAACTTAAACCAAAATAAAATAAATTCATACAAGAGTTGATTTATAGAGCGAACTCGGGTGAACAGTATTTCGACCTTTCACTATGTTGTGGGCAATTTACTGCGGATCTAACTTCTAGGATCAAACAAACTTTATTTGACATTTCAACCTTAACAGAATCGCTACCATCAGCACTGACTATGCGTGAATATTATCGTTGCAATTACAGAACAGTAACAGTAACAGCATGAACTTACGACTATGTAAACTTCGGATTAAGTGCGAACAACACGAAAACAGTAGGCCTACAGCAGACCATGTGCAGTATAATCCTCAGTTAAAACTTAAAAAAACAGTTCTATAGTGCTAAAGTGCCTAACTAAACACAAGCATAGGCCTCCCTAATTTGAATTGAAAAGTTAAAAAACGCAAAACAAAAGCAGCTTCCTTGAATATGTCCAGTCCTACAGGAATACTCCGTTGTACTGTACTAAAGACAATTAGATATAAACTGATATGAATGAATTCAAGCGTATTATCATAAATTGAGCAGCTCCAGTCGTCCATATATCTGATTTGTTCACCAACGGTTGTGCGTCAATAACCTCGCATATTTCAGGTAGTTGTTTGTGGAGACTTTGGTCTCTTTATATACTCGAAGATGGCCAAAAATATTTTACAATCCTGACACAGAATGGATTCTATCCATTTTGGGTTCTTTCACGTATTTTAGACGAAGTTCATCAAACTTTTTCCTGACATACCTTAAATAATCGCGTGAGAGTGTTCTCTGGTAGCCTATAACTGGAATTTTATGGCATTCTTCAATTATGGATTCCAGCAGCATTATGCGGACTGTAAACTTTGGAAAATGGTTTTACAAACTTGAGACAAATACAGAGTGGATATTTTCATGATTTCTCAGACCTGAAGCAAATGAGAACGTTTTCTGACATATGAAACAAAGGTATTGCTTTTCTCCAGTATGTGTTCTCGTGTGCCTCTTTAGTCGACTTTTATTATTACCGTTGTACTCACATAACTGGCAGTGGTATGGTTTCTCCCCAGTATGAATTCTTGCATGAATCTTTAGATAAGAAGATCGGATAAAACGTTTTTGACAAACCTGGCATTGGTATGGTTTTTCTCCAGTATGGATTCGAACATGATCTCGCAGTTGATAAGATTGGGAATAACTTTGTTTACAAATCTGACATTGGTATGGTTTCTCTCCAGTATGGACTCTAACATGAGTGTGCAGATGTGAAGATGTGGAAAAAGTTTTGTTACAAAGAATACACAGAAATGGTTTCTCTTCAGAGTGGGTTTTATAATGACTTTTCAGACCTGAACTATTTGAGAACGTTTTCTGGCATATCTGGCAAAGGTATGGTTTCTCTCCAGTATGGATTCTAACATGAGTTTGCAGATGTGAAGATGTGGAAAATATTTTTTTACAAAGAATACACAGAAATGGTTTCTCTTCAGAGTGGGTTTTTTCATGACTTTTCAGACCTGAACTATTTGAGAACGTTTTCTGGCATATCTGGCAAAGGTATGGTTTCTCTCCAGTATGGATTCTAACATGAGTTTGCAGATGTGAAGATGTGGAAAATATTTTTTTACAAAGAATACACAGAAATGGTTTCTCTTCAGAGTGGGTTTTTTCATGACTTTTCAGACCTGAACTATTTGAGAACGTTTTCTGACAGATCTGGCAAAGGTATGGTTTCTCTTCAGTATGTGTTCTCATGTGAGTCTTTAGATTACCTTTATACATAGTTTTAAACTCACATAACTGGCATTGGTACGGTTTCACTCCAGTATGATTTCTTGCATGGTAAATAAGACTCGAACTTTGAGAAAAACGGTTCTTACATACTTGGCATTGGTAAGGCATCTCTCCAGTATGGATTCTTGCATGACATGTTAGAATGGAACGCCGAGAAAAACCTTTTTGACATACTTGGCAATGGTAAGATTTCTCTCCAGTATGGATTCTTGCATGGTATGTTAGACTGGCACACTGAGAAAAACGTTTTTGACATACTTGGCATTGGTAAGATTTCTCGCCGGTATGAATTCTTGCATGACGTGTTAGAGTTGAAGATCGGGAAAAACGTTTTTGACATACTTGGCACTGGTAAGATTTCTCGCCGGTATGAATTCTTGCATGACATGCTAGATTTGCAGATTGGGAAAAACGTTTTTGACATACTTGGCATTGGAAAGGCATTTCTCCGGTATGGATTCTTGCATGGCATGTTAGACTGAAACGCCGATAAAAATGTTCCCGACATACTTTGCATTTGTAAGATTTCTCTCCGGTATGGATTCTTGCATGACACGTTAGACTAGAAAGCTGAGAAAAACGTTTTTGACATACTTGGCATTGATGAGACATCTCTCTGGTATGGATTCTTGCATGTAAGGATAGACTGGAACACTGAGAAAAACTTGCATGTGGAAACCTAATGAAGGCTTCTACATCTGGAAACGTGATAAAATAAAGTGATAGTCGTAGAAGAATTATCTTTGCTGTCAAGCGAACGATTTATTTAAGACTTAAAACTGTAAATAATTATTCAGCTCAGGAATGGAGTGGATTTCCGGAGCACATTCCCCATGCCATCAGTCGACGAGTAGCAGCCGTTCCAGACGCAAACGTTATCGAGTATTTATATAGCGCCACTCAAAAACAGAGGCGCTCCCGACCCGGGCCAGTGTCTTCACTGGTAAAGAGACGTAGTTTCCTACTTAAATAATTTCTTAACATGATGAGGATTCGGTGTAACTCGGAGAAAAACAGTAATAACAATAAATATATGCGTGGTGCTTCTGTGGCGGAAAATGCCGCCACGCAACCCGCGAAAATTTACTTCTGCGGCGGAATTTTTTTGGACATTTTATCTAAAAACAACTCTAACCCTAACACTGACCCTAACCGACCGTCACAGCGCTTAACCTGACCCTAACCGACACTCACGAGGCCAAACCTGGCCCTAACCGACCCTCACGACGCCAATTTGTAGGAAGTACCGCATTTTGAACAATGCGCATGCGCGCGCTTCCGCCGCAGAATTATGTCGAAAATGTTACTTCTGCGGCGGAATTTTCCGCCGCAGAAGATTTATCCTAAATATATACATATATAAATAACAATAATTGCAGTAATTAAAACCAAGTATAGTCAATCTGGATCAAAATACCACTTTGTACTGCTTTCCCACTTAAGGTAGATCCACTGAAAGAGTAAAACAATAGAAATATTTTGAAAACTGACAATCCAACGGTTAATATGAATTAATTTTTATACAGTAGATTTGCAACCTTACCTAGTAGAGTAGGTCGCTAATAATAGTGACGTCATTCGTATTTGTGTTCATTAAGTCAACAAGGAGTTTATATTGTTTTGTAAGAGTTGTCAAATACACTCTTGATGCAGTCTCACAGCTGGGAATCGGAAGTTTACATTGCATTAGACTAGCTATTTTATTGTTCAAATATATTGCATGCAAGTGTGTCATATAAATT
This sequence comes from Aporrectodea caliginosa, assembly GCA_020284085.1. Classification (NCBI taxonomy): domain Eukaryota; kingdom Metazoa; phylum Annelida; class Clitellata; order Crassiclitellata; family Lumbricidae; genus Aporrectodea; species Aporrectodea caliginosa. The sequence goes on from JACEVL010000582.1 coordinate 307,344, forward strand.
AGCTTTTGTTCACAATAAGATATACATTTTAGAGCCAGAAGTCTGCTGATTTAGAAAATAGTTAACGATATTTAACTGTAACCCCTTTGTGCTGTAACAGTTTTCGCTCTACCATAACTGTTAATTTACTTATTTTAGGAAATGTTTAGGCGGGCATGGGTTAACATACAAGGCAAAAGAACATCAACAGCCTCTCTTCGTGTGTTTTGTTGATTTTAAGAAGGCATTCGACTCAGTCTCGCACGAAAGACTTTGGACGACCATGTTGGAAATGGGATATCCAGAACACATAGAAAACCTGTTGACAAAACTCTAGTCTACAGAAAGCAAAAGGCTAGGGTCAGGGTGGCTGGAGTACTATCCATCGAATTTCTAGTCAGACGCGTCGTACGACAAGGATGCGTGCTTTCACCATACTTATTCAACATACTGGCGGAGTTGGTGATGAGAGAGACTTTGGACGGTTATGTCGGAGGATTGGTGGACGGAGAGTTACAAATCTGCGCTACCAGGTATGCCGATTACATCATTTTGATAGCATGCTCAGAGGCCAAGTTGCAGGAACTGATGGATCGACCAGAGAACGCCAGCAAGAAATTTATACGGACTGCTGATAAACGCAGACTAAACAAAGTCATGACAACAGAGAAAACAATGTGCCGTATCAGCAACAATAACAGCTTCCTGGAGCAGGTTGATACGTATGCCTATACCTAGGTTCACTTGTTACTGAGGATGGTGACTATGCAAAAGAGATCCGATCGCGTCTTACAAATGGTTACAGCATCGCAACTGGACTCAAGAAGATATGGCAGAATCATGGTATAACAATTGCCACAATGTTGCGACTCTTAATTAAAGGCGTTAGTGTGACCACTTGCTATGCTTGGATGTGAGAGTCGGACTTTGAGGAAGACTGATGAGACTAGAATAGATGCATTTGAGATCAAATGTTTGAGACTTGTCCTTCGAATAACATGGACCGATAAAAAAGACAAATGAGTGGGTACTTCAAACTGCTGGTGTAGAGAGGAATGTTCTAAAATTTATCCGAAAAGAAATTGAAGCTCGCATACTACGGACACATTATGAGGAAAGAAGAGAGATGCTTAGAGAAGGTGATAATTCAAGGCACAATACCAGGCTCTCGTGCACGAGGAAAATCAAAAATGAATTGGATTGATAACATTAAAACATGGACTGAACTTTCAGTGCAAAACTCATGAGGAAGGTTGCGAACAAACAACAATGGAGAATAATTTTGCACGACGCGGCTGTGATTTGTCACTTAGATGCAGCGAGTGAGGTCAGCTACGTTAAGCGATGCACTACGTAGACAGATGTAGAACGCATGATGTATTTTCAACTAAATCGAATTAGCTGACATGATAAACATAATAATAATAACAGTAGTAGTAGTAGTAGTAGTAGTAGTAGTAGTAGTAGTAGTAGTAGTAGTAGTAGTGGTAGTGGTAGTGGTAGTGGTAGTGGTGGTAGTGGTAGTGGTAGTGGTAGTGGTGGTGGTGGGGGTGGTGGTGGTGGTGGTGGTGGTAGTGGTAGTGGTAGTGGTAGTGGTAGTAGTAGTAGTAATAACTAATAATAATAATAATATTATAATAATAATAATAATAATAATAATGTCTCTAATACCCTATCTATCCGACTTTTATCCGTTCGGCTAATCTGAATTCACAGCCATTTGTCCACCGTTCGTCCTCACATAAACCGCGAACATTTGTCAGGACCTGCCAGACAGGTCCGCTGTAAAGGAACAGCCTACATAGATTGATCGTGACACCTGCCATTCTCTGAATATCATTGCTCTCTGTCTGCGAATTCTAATCGATAAACTGCCCTCTCATGCGTTACTGCATTTTCCATGTGGATAAGCTCAATATTAGTCACCCCAACATTGCCTAGGTGAGGCATTTACAAGGCTATAATTGTCTTACTAAATAACCAAAACTGTCAATTCTTAGGTCCGTCTTTAGCTCACGTGCATTTCAATTTCTTAGTCACGTGTTCACGACTTAGGTCTCTTTAGGCTCGTTTATTGTTCACGGTGTTTTAACTGTATTATCGGGCGCATACGAATGTAGATCTAGCCTACAACTTTCCAAGCGAAATAAAACTTAAGCCCAAATAAAATAAATTTGTACAAGAGTTGATTTATGGGCCATATTCGGTGAAAAATATTTCGACCTTTCACTATGTTGTGGGCAATTTAATGCGTATTGTACTTCTAAGATCGAACGAACTTTATTTGTTAAAACATTTCAACCTTAAAACAGAATCGCTGCCGTCAGTCAGCACTGACTATGGGTGAAATTATCGTTGCAATTATTTTGATTTGCAGCTACGGAACAGTAACAGTAACAACATTAACGTACGGCTATTTAAAATTAGTATTAAGTGCGAGCAACACGAAAACAGCTACAGCAGATCATGTGCAGTATATCCTCAATGAAAATATGAAAACACAGTTCGATAGAGTTAAAGTGCCTAACTAGACACAAACATAATAGGCATACCTAAATTGAACTGAAAATGTTCAAAAAACGCAAAACAAAAGCAGAATCTTTGAATATGTCCAGTCCTACAGGAATACTCAGATGTACTGTACTAAAGACAATTAGATATAAACTGATATGCATGAATTCAAGCGTATTATCATAGTTTGAGCAGCTCAAGCCTTCCATATTTCTGATTTGTTCACCAACAGCTGTGCGTTAATAACGTCAGATATATTAGGTAGTTTTTTGTCGAGACGTTGGTCTCTTTATATACTGGAAGATGGCCAAAATGTTTTTACAAACCTGACATAGAATGGTTTCTTTACATTTTGGGTTCTTACACGCATTTCAGAAGAAGTTCATGAAAATGTTTCCTGACATACCTGAAATAATCGCGTCAGAATGTTTTCTGGCATAACTGGAATTTTTATGACTTTTCTCAAGTATGGAATCCCAGCATCGCTTTGCAGACTGTAAACTTTGGAAAATGGTTTTGTTTTACAAACTTGAGACAGACACTGAGTGGATTTTTTCATGTCTTCTCAGGCCCGAAGCGCATGAGAACATTTTCTGACATGACTGGCAAAGGTATGGCTTCTCTCCAGTGTGTATTCTCGTGTGCCTCTTTAGTTGACTTTTATTATTTGTTTTAAACTCACATAATTGGCAGTGATATGATTTCTCTCCAGTATGAATTCCTGCATGATGTATTAGAATGGAACGTTGAGAAAAGCGTTTTTGACATATTTGGCATTGGTAAGATTTCTCTCCAGTATGAATTCTTGCATGACGTGTTAGATTTGAAGAATGGGAATAACTTCGTTTACAAATCTGACATTGGTATGGCCTTTCTCCAGTATGGATTCTAAAATGAGTTTGCAGCGTTGAAGATCTGGAAAAGGTTTTTTTACAAAAAATACACAGAAATGGTTTCTCTTCAGAATGGGTTTTTTCATGTCTTCTCAGACCTGAAGCGCATGAGAACGTTTTCTGACATATCTGGCAAAGGTATGGCTTCTCTCCAGTAGGCCTATGTATTCTCATGTGCCTCTTTAGATGACCTCCATACATAGCTTTAAACTCACACAACTGGCATTGGTACGGTTTCATTCCAGTATGAATTCTTGCATGACCTGTTAGATTGGAATATTGAAAGAAGCGTCTTTGACATACTTGGCATTGGTAAGGCATCTCTCCAGTATGGATTCTTGCATGACATGTTAGACTGGAACGCTGAGTAAAACATTTTTGACATACTTGGCATTGGTAAGGTCTCTCTCCCGTATGGATTCTTGCATGCTTTGTTATACCGGAACACTGAGAAAGACTTTTCTGACATACTTGGCATTGGTAAGGCATCTCTCCAGTATAGATTCTAATATGATTCTGTAGCCTGCAAGAATGAGAAAATATGTGTTTACATACCTTGTACTGAACTGGTTTCTCTCCAGAACGGGTTCTAGTGCGAGTTTTCAGACCAGAAGAGGATGAGAATGTTTTCTCACTAACAAAGGTACGCTTTTATCCAGTATGGATTCTCATGTGTTTCTGTAGGTCAAAAGAGTGTGTAAATATTTTTTTATAAAACTCGCATTCGTACGTCTTTGCTCTGGAATGGGTTTTCTTGTTTTCCTTCGTGTGACTAATACTGACTATCCAGCACAAATGATTCCTGGAATAGCTGGGAACTTTCTATGTTTTTTGTGTTGCATTTCGATGGAATCTCCTAATGAATGTTTGGAAGAAATGCTTTTCGACATCATTAATTATTATGAATTGTCTGAGCTTGTAGTTCAAATTGAAGTGTTGCTTAAGGTAGTGTTGAAAACATTGAACCTCTTGCAAGTTTCTGTGGATTTGAAATTGTTTCGCTAAACTCGCCAGCTATTTGCCTTTTCAGTATGAAATTCAATAAGCATTCAGAAAAATCTTAAACAGCACATTTAGTTTTTCTTGCATTTATTTATTCATGTTATTAAGTGTTAACCTAAGAAAGCATCGTAGTCGCAACATGCAAATACTTAGGCCTATATGGAAGACAGAATCAGAATTCTGCCAGTGTGGTAGCCTACGACACGATATCAGTTTTCAAAGCCGATTGGTCCGGTGGCGCGTTGGATAACATCTGGCGAAGAAAGCGAGAGGTACCGAGTTCGAGCCCCGTAGGGCGGATTTGCTTTGTAGGCTGCTATTAGCGCCGTGTATTACAGGCTGTCTGTTCTGTTAGTAGTTAACTAGTTAAGATTGTTTCAATTGCATAACATGTAAATGTACAGCGCAGTGCGTTTGTCAGGCGCTTGATTAAAGAAAAGATTATTATTATTATTATTATTATTATTATAATGAGCATGAATTTACAGTCCTCATTTCACAATCTAAAGTAGTCGTTGCATACTATATTCAAACGAATGCGCAGTACCGTACGTTTACAAGTGAAAAATCACAGACAGATGTTGTTATCAGTGTTTTTGCTTTTTGACTTAGGTTGTGCGGGCAATTTGCATTCTGGATCATCCGATTTCAGATACTAATGATGCTGCCTCTTGCCAAGTAAGTGATCATACCTCAGAAACAGGGACGGAGACTAAGGGGGACAGCGGGGGACGGTCCCCCAAAACTTGAGGTGGACGGGACGCAGCTCCTTATATCCCAATATTTCTGAAATATTTCATGAATATAATCAATTTCTACAGTGCTTTCCACTGTTTATACTTTATGGTGATCTCGGACGGCACAGGAAAACTTAACTAGAACTCACAGTGTATACAGTAGTAACATGAAAGGACTTAATTAATAATAATAATAATAATAATAATAATAATAATAATAATAATAATAATAATAATAATAATAATAACAACAATAATAATAATAATAATTCCTTTATTGAAACAATCCGGTTGACACATCGCAACCGGTACAGTTTACAATTATGCAATTGAAACAATTCACAAGAACGCAAATGACAGAAGACATAAATCTTAACTACTAACAGAACAGACAGCCTGCAATACACGGCGCTAATAGCAGCCTACAAAAGCATGTCTCCCTTACGGGGCTCAAACTCGGTACCTCTCGCTCTCTACGCCAGATGTTATCCAATGCGCTATATACGCCATATGTTATCCAATGCGCTATCGGGCCCCCCATTGTTATGGCTACAAAAGGGGCCATGAAGGGATCTTAGATCCAGCTAAATAGGGACACCTAATTACTAAGTCATGTTGTAGTATCAGTGATGGCAGCAAATTAGGTTCTCCGTCATATTCTAAAATAGCTGGATGAGTGGAGTCCATAAAAGTACTAAGTTCCATATAATAATGTCACCAACTCTTCTTCTTTAGCTCTTAGTGACCTATCTCAAGCACTTTTCCTTAACTCTAAATATAAATTGCTCAACGTCTTCTAACTGTTGTTAGAATTAAATTGACGCAGTTATTTTGTTTCTCTCTTCTTTCTTCAAACACAGTTCTTTACAACTCAACACTTCAAATATCAATGTTCTTCATCAACATAAAATTCAACTGTAACTACTAACATACAGCTCTCTACTGCATTAAAACATCTGTTACACTGTATTTTTCAAATTCACTGTCATCATCAGTTTCTAAGTTTGGCGCCAATTAACATGTGCCGAGACACTATCTAGCCTAAGCCAATGTTCACTTAAGGCCAAGCGCCCGCTAGCCGACCGCGCAACTATTATATATTCGCATTGGCCGCCTAACAATCGATACACATTATATATATAAACCTTAGGAACACCTGTGCTCATTATATATGCAAAATGTTTGTTCACAAATAATATATTATAATACTAAATAAACCTTTACTAACAATCACAAGAAAAGAAGAGAACACCTAAGAGGAAAGACCTTCAACAATGAACAGTTAATGGCCTGGTCGGCTAGTTATGTCCTTCATCAATGATATTATTGCAGCAGGGATAAGTGACGTCTGTAAGAGTAAAACATAGCATGCATATAAAAGCCGTCAACCATGGTTTATGTACCATTATTTTGTAAAATATTTCTGCTAATTGTGTCCTGCTCAGCAACTTGTTTACCTTACGGCTTATGGCGTTCTTGGAACTTGAACGTATTTTCTAGTTTTTTTAAAATAATAATTTCACTAAATGTCTGGTTTGCTAGTATTGTCTGCAATCAAACTCAAACACGACTCAAACTACATGTTAGCTACGAGTGACAGCTGGTTCCTATCAGCACTCAAATAATAGAGCAATGTTTTTCACATGACAGCTTAAATTGCTATCATTACAGTGTGGAAATTCAAACAAATTAAATACGGGAAGGGGCACATCCCCTCCCCAAACCCCTCCCCCAGCTCGGCGCTGCGCACCTCGCCGATCGTCCTTCGGCCGCTCCTTCAACGGTCCCCCCAAACCCAGGACCAAGTCTCCTCCTATGCTCAGAAACAAGTGGGAAGACGTAGTGGTGTCTTATCCTTTCAGCAGACGAACATGCAACTCTGTACACACTTTATTCTGTATAAGAGTCACGAGTTGGAAAGAATTCAAGTGAACTTGGTCTATTCGTGTAATGAAAGAAGTTAGATCATTAGAACCATGCAGGATTACGCCACTTTTTCTTCGCTTAACAAACACATCAAGAGACTCAAAACCTTAGGCTTAGAACCTTTTGAATAAACTTGTGTAAATAGTTGAGGAACAATTAACATCTGCGATAAATTGAGTTTGTTTTAACAGATAGGTCTAGGTCTAGTTGTAGAATTATCTTTGCTGTCAAGCGAACGATTTATTAAATACTTAAAACTGTAAATTGCGGTTAATCGTATCTACATGAGGGAGAAAGTACGAGAATTTATTATGCGAAAGTAAATAATGATAATTATTGTATTGCATTGTATCTATCAATTTAGGTAATCCTGGCACTGGCGGTCCCAAATTATTCAATGAAAGAAGTCGACAAAGTTTTTTGATATTGTCACTTTGAAATGGAAGCTGGATTGATGAAAAAATCTTTATCGCTAAATCGAAGCTGGATTGATGAAAAAACTTTATCGCTAAATCCAAGCTGGCTTGATGAAAAAACTTTATCGCTAAATCGAAGCTGGTAGAGTTACTCATTAGGGGGCCGCGGCCAAATGTTACCAAATTTTACCTGATGATACCTGAGACCATAAGTATCGAAACGCGACTATTCCCAACGCTAGCTAACGATCCGGCGATTTTATACAAATTTTTGAAAATCTCTACTAACTCAATGGCTTTCGCCGTGTTTATGCATATTGTCGTGACGTACTACGCAGATCGTTCAAGTCTAGAGTGCGCACAGGTCCTTTCTCTAGGGCAATCATATGATTTATGTAGCGCAATAAGCCTGAATTTACCATTTTACCATCAGTTTCAGCAGTTGTAGTTATTCAAGTACACTAAATTGAAACAAAATCAGTAGGCATTTAGTGGTCAGAAATCAGAATCTATTCCAGGTCTGAATGAGACAGGTAGACAACAGTCAGAGACTAAGATGGATGGTCGGCTGTTCAGTGCATTGGACGAAGGCATCCAATCAAATCGTTCAGTGAAACAGAAAATCGGTTGAAGTGTAGCGAGTGACAAGCGGTGATTTGTCACTTAGATGCTGCAGCAGCGCCTGAGGTCAACGCCGTTGAGCGATGCACTGGGTGGACAGGTGTAGAACGCATGATGTATTTTCAACGAAATCGAATTAGCTGACATGATAAACGACTCTTATCCGTTCGGCTAATCTGAATTCACAGCCATTTTGTCCACCGAACGTTCTCACATAAACCATCGCAGATTTGTCAGAACCTGCCAGACAGGTCCGCAGTAAAGGAACAGCCTTCAAAGATTGATCGTGACACCTGCCATTCTCTGAATTTTAGTGCTCTCTGTAGGCGAATTCTAATCGATAAATTGCCCTCTCATGCGTTAGTGCATTTTCCACGTGGATGAGCTCAATATTAGTCACGTCAACAACACCTTTATAAGACATTTAAAAGGCTGTATTAAGTGTCTAGCTAAATAACCAACGCTGTCATTTCCTATGTAGGGTTTTAAATCACTTAAATCACTTAAACTGCACTTACACTGCAATTTCCCAGTCAAGTGTTAACGCACCTGATGTAGTTAAGTGTGAGACATGGTAGCCGATTGGTTAGAACCCTCGGCATATTCATTCATTCATTTAAGATATTTATATAGCGCCCCTTCAAGATTTCTACTCAGAGGCGCTCCCGACTACAGCGCGGACACTGAATCGGAGTTTCACGCCGAAGCGCATGAGCAATTGCGAGTGAAGGACTTTGCCCAGGGTCCCTACACGGCGGCTTGAGGTGGATTCGAACCAGCAACCCTCCGGCTGCAAGGCACCGAACATACCCCTACACCACCGCGCCCCACAAATATGAGGGCGGGTGGCCAGTACTCTCCCTCGCCGTCTCATCTTCTCAGCGACAATATAGACTAGCTGTCTAGGGGCGCAGTGGGGCAGAAATCTGGAACTAAATTTGGTGAGGATTTGAACCCCCGACCTCTCGATTGACGGTCCAGCGCCTTAACCACTGCACTATCGAGCGCCAGAGCGGAGGTGAAGATGCGTTCTTTGTCACGAATTGCGTCACTGACAAATCCTCTGACTGTCGTCCATATTATTATTATTATTAAATAAATTTATAACGCGCGCAAGGTCACACCGAAATGTGAATCTGAGGCGCGGATAGTCAGCCGCCAGGTGAAGATGCACTTAGATTTCCAAATCCTTGAAAGCCAAGGAGAAATAGTGAGTTTTGAGTCGCTTTTTGAAGGAAGGAAGTGAATTTGAGCTACGAAGAGAGAGTGGCAGTCGATTCCATTCCTTTGAGGCAGAGACGTGGAATGCACGATAGGTATTGTGGTATATTGGTGAGCATAAAGGTTTCTCTTCAGGCCCTATGGAGTGCATTCTCATACCTAGACGATAAGTATTTAATTGGAAGGGTCAGTAACAACATTATTTGCAATGGATTTCTACAATGGGTTTTGCCTTGACAATAATGTTTCAGTTGAAGGGTGAGCACTAAGAGAAGAGTGATTGAAAAATGTGGTTGATTGTGGTTATGATTAACGTGCTGCTGTCTATGGACAATAAGACAACGCACACGCCGATGAAAAAATAGAAACTGGCGCAAAACAAAGGGACAATTTACTAATGTGTCGCTCGAAGAGAAATTGGCAGGCAGTTGAATGCGAATGAAACAGAATTTGGTCGCGAAGGCCACTTTTAACTGCATGCATATACACAGAAGCATAATTATTACATAAATGCACGCAGGTGTGTGCATATGCACGTACATACATGCATACACACGTACATACATGCATACACACGTACATACATGCATACACACGTACATACATACATACTATAATGCTATTCATTCATTCATTTATTTCAGGAATTTATATAGCGCCCCTTCAAGAAACCTACTCAGGGGCGCTCCCAGTCCAACCACTGTGATACAAGTAAGTTTTAAGGCGCCTGTAGAACGTACATGTAGATGAATTATCCCGAGGTAACAGGCGTATCTCCAACGGGAGACCATTCCAGCTATAGCTCGTGCTGTGATGTTATCTGGGGGCACTACTGTTTCTGCTCGTTCTCTTAAGACTTTTCTTTTTCGAGGGGCCCTTCGCACTGGAAGCGCCTCTGATTAGGTTGTACTGTGAGAGGCGCTTTATAAGTCCTTAAGTAGAATAGAATAGAATAGAATAGAATAGAATAGAATAGAATAGAATAGAATAGAATAGAATAGAATAGAATACATACCTACGTACGTACATACATACATACATGCATACATACATACAATCATAAAGCATGTATTCATATGCACACACTTATAACCCAGCTGCATCTATTTCTTAGGAGAGAAGATCTATTTCGTTGATGGATTCTTGGAATTATCGAGCGTTGCATCGACGACGGCAGCGATCATTGTCTAATAATGACAGGCAAATAACAGACATCACGTGAAGTCACATGCAGCGCCATTTGGCATTCGCTCGATGGCAGAGATGGAGGAGGAGGTGGAGGAGGAGGAGGAGGAGGAGGAGGAGGAGGAGAAGGAGGAGGACGTGGAGGAGGACGATGAGGAGGACGACGAGGAGGAACAGGAGGAGGAGGAGGTGGAGGAGGAGGAGGAGGTGGAGGAGGAGGAGGAGGAGGAGGAGGAGGAGGTGGAGGAGGAGAAGGACGAGGAGGAGGAGGAGGAGGAGAAGGACGAGGAGAAGGACGAGGAGGAGGAGGAACAAGAGGAACAGGAGGAGGAGGAGGTGGAGGAGAAGGAGGAGGAGGAGGAGGGGAGGAAGTGGAGGAGGAGGAGGAGCAGGAGGACGATGAGGAGGAGGAGAAGAAGGAGGTGGAGGAGGACGATGAGGAGGAGGAGAAGGAGAAGGACGAGGAGGAGGAACAGGAGGAGGTGGAGGAGGAGGAGAAGGAGGAGAAGGAGGAGAAGGACGAGGAGGAGGAACAGGAGGAGGGAAGGGGAGGAGGTGGAGGACGAGGAGGAGGAGGGAGGACGTGGAGGACGAGGAGGAGGACGAGAAGGAGGAGGAGAAAGACGAGGAGGAAGTGGAGGAGGAGGAGGAGAAGGACGAGGAGGAGGAACAGGAGGAGGAAGACGAGGATAAGGAGAAGGAGAAACAGGAGGAGGAGGAGGAACAGGAGGAACCGAAGGAGGAGGATAAGGAGGAGGAGGACGATTGGAAGGAGGAGGAACAGGAGGAGAAGGACGAGGGAGAAGGACGAGGAGAAGGACGAGGAGGAGGAGGAACAAGAGGAACAGGAGGAGGAGGAGGTGGAGGAGAAGGAGGAGGAGGGGAGGAAGTGGAGGAGGAGGAGGAGCAGGAGGACGATGAGGAGGAGGAGGAGAAGAAGGAGGTGGAGGAGGACGATGAGGAGGAGGAGAAGGAGAAGGACGAGGAGGAGGAGGAACAGGAGGAGGAGGAGGACGTGGAGGAGGAGGAGAAGGATGAGGAGGAACAGGAGGAGGAGGGGAGGGGGGAGGAGGTGGAGGACGATGAGGAGGAGGAGGAGAAGGAGGAGAAGGACGAGGAGGAGGAACAGGAGGAGGAGGGAAGAAGGGGGAGGAGGTGGAGGACGAGGAGGAGGAGGAGAAGGAGAAGGAGGAGGGGAGGAGGACGAGGAGGAGGAGGATGAACAGGAGGAGGAGGAAGAGAAGGAGGAGGACGATGAGAAGGAGGAGGAACAGGAGGAGGAGGAGGAGAAGAAGGAGGAGGAGAGGAATGCAGTGAAAGGCAGAGAAGAAAGGCCTACTGGAGAACTAATCACAGGCAGAGAAGGAGGAAAAAGAGACAGACAGAGTGGTAGAGATCGATAGGGACAGAGGCATACACAAAGGACGAGTCGGTGACTTAAAAAGGCAGGAACGAAAACAGACGCTACGGCAGACAGAGAGATAAAGACAGAGACATTAGAGAGAAAAATCAGAGAGAGAGACAGACAGACAGACAGAGACAGACAGACAGACAGAGACAGACAGACAGAAATAGACAGACAGACAGAGACAGAGACAGAGACAGAGAGAAAGAGAGAGAGAGACGAATACAGACAAAAGCACACAGAAACAGGCAGAAACCATGACAGCAACATAGCGCTCAAGAGTCGATCAAAAGAGATAGAAACCAAGACAAAAAGACAGACAGACAGACGGACAAACAAACAGATAGACAGTCAGACAGACATACAAACAAACATACATACATACATGCCTACGGATAGACACACATACAGATGGACAGACAGCCAAGCAGACAGACAGAGAAAAGTGTTTTTTTTCTGTCTTGCACTAATGTCTTTCATCATTGAAATTTATATAACTGCATGGAGATGGGAGACGAGTCCACCGACCATTATCCAGAAGTCCAAAGGGCTAATATGGCTACCCTCGGCGAACCACTTGGAGCATGGAATTCCGAATTACCCGTGTGATCAGCGCCTCTTAAATCAGGCGTGAAAGCAGCCCTTTGAAAAATCCTCCCTGCAGAATATACCCAATGTCGAACCCCCCCCCCCCGGTCTCGCGTCGTGGTCCAGGCATTTTGTTGACGTGAATTCCCTGAGATGGTAATGAATATTCATCGTGGATTATATAAGCACTCTGAAGACTAATGTATCTTAACAGGAGATGAATACAACCAGAATGTTTATTGGAATACGTAATTTAAAAATGATGTTCCTATATTTCGGCCGTTAACCTGTTGTCGGCTTTGGGAGTCGTAAGGTGTCAGAGCTTTGCAGGTCTGAGCCGAGATGGCAATGAGGCTAATTAATACTGGGAATGCATGCATGTACGTATGTACATATGTACGCATTTATGTATATGCCTATGTACGTATAATTCCATAATTCAATCATTCAAACATTCATTCGTGGCATTCATTCATTTATTCAATCATCGAATCATTGAGTGATTGAACGAATGTTCATTCAGAGCATTTATATAGCGCACTAATGATGAAAATATCTTTTAAGAGAGCTCGACGTTAGAGAACCGTTTTAAAAAAGTTGTTGATCAGTTGCAAGTGTCATCCCTGGTCAAAAGAAACGCCGACCGAGCGTCAGAAGCCAATAAAGCATGGCGGGCTGGGTTAGCATCAGGTTTTCCACGGACGGTGATAAGAGTCTGACGGCCTGGCACAGTTTATTACCAGATGAAGTTTCTTCATTAAAGTGGCGAGGCAATGTGAGACATTAGCCTACTTCTATAATTGACCTGTCTGGTTTCCTGCGGTGAGAAAAATCAGCTCCGTTGACAAATTGCTTGTCAGGGAAGCGGACCGTTCATCTCCAATAAATCGTCTTGATGGAAAATAAGTCAGGCCAACACCAAATAGAATAAGCCTTTAAGATCTGTGATGAAGAGAGCGGTCTTTAGAAAAAAAATGTATAGAATAAGCCTTTAAGATCTTTTGTAGAGCGCATTTAAATAGGTATAAGCGATATCGTTTACTGTACAGGTGTACGTCTGGTTTCCTATAAACGGTCGATTGAAACTGATAGTTTCAATTCAAGATTAAGAAAGGTGATAACTGTTGATGATTCTTACTATCAGTCCAGTATCAGTAGCGTTATCAGTATCAGTATCTTCTCAGTGTCGGTATCAGTGCGAGTATTAGTAGCACTATCAGTATCAGCATGCGTTTAGTATCGGTATCAGTGCGAGTATTAGTAGCACTATCAGTATCAGTATGCGTTTAGTATCGGTATCAGTGCGAGTATCAGTATTAGTATCCGTTCAATATTAGTATCAGTAGAATATCGTTTGTGGCATGTTCACTGTCAGTTCACTATCAGTATCAGTACCAGTATTATTATCGTTATCAGTACTAGAATCAATATCAGCATAATAATCAGAAACATTATCATTATCATTTTCAATAGTATTATTAGTATTAGAATCAATGGCACTATTAGTGGCATTATCAGTAGCATTAGCAGTATTAGAACCAGTATCGCTATCAGGAACAGTATCAGTTTTAGCAGAGTGTTAGTATGAGTTTTAATATCAGTCTTAATGTTGGCCGTGACTGCTTCTACCAATTGCGTCAGCTTCGCACTGTCGCCCGCTCACTCACTGCTTCTGCTGCTTCCACTCTTGTCCATGCTTTTGTCACAACCAGACTTGATTACTGTTGTTCACTTTATGCTGGCCTCCCGGCTGTTCGACTGGGGTGCCTGGATCGGATCTTGCGTTCTGCTGCCCGCCTTATTGGCCGCATACCAAAATATGGCCATATCTCTGGATACATGCTTGACGTTCTCCACTGGCTCCCCTCTGAGCAGCGGATTGCGTACAGAACAGCTGCCCTAGTCTGGCGCTGCTTATTAGGTTTCGCTCCTGCCTATCTTCGTGAGCTCTGCTGCCCTGTCCTTAGTGCTAGGGGCTCTCGATCCCTCCGCTCATCTGAACAGGGACTCCTACTTGTCCTTTTGCTCGAACCTCCACCATGCAGAATCGCGCTTTCTCGGTGGGGGGCCCCTCGACCTGGAATGGCCTCCCTCTGGAGCTTCGCCTTGTTCCTAGGACCTTCTCTCTCACATTCTTTTCTCACCTTAAAACTGTTCTTTTTGGCCGTGCTGGAGTCGGGAGCGCCTCTGAGTAGTTTTCTTGAAGGGGCGCTATACAAATGTTCGATATGTAGGCTATGTATGTATGTATGTTGGTGCTAATATCGACATTAACTCAACTGTTATTATTATTATTATTAAACTGTCATTTATAGCGCGAATAAACAAAATGGAAATCTTGCACGAAAGCGCGTAACAGAAGAAAAAAAATTAAGAAAACTATGTCTGTGCTGGTCTCATGATGTTAAATGTCGTTTTGTGCGGACCATTTGTCGGCTGGATAACATTGCTAACTAGAAGAGTCACCAGTGGTTGAAAGAAGTGAAAGAAGTGAAAGAAGAAAAGGATCACTATTCAATTCAACAGAATTATCTGCGGATTGTAAGGGATTAGTCAGGACTAAGCCATACACTGTAGCTTGGATTGCCTTAGAAAAGATAATCAACCCGTCATTCCGGAACACGACTTCATCTGCGGCGGACTCAACGTTGAAAGGCTTCAGCCATTAAGTCTCCTCTGTCCTTGCTGACAAGACTTGCCATGACTTTATCCTTTTCAGAAGATAAGGTATAGGCAACATAAATACATACATACATACATACATACATACATAAATACATACATACATACATACATACATACATACATACATACATACATAAATACATACATAAATAAATACATACATACATACATAAATACATACATAAATAAATAAATACATACATAAATACATACATACATAAATAAATACATACATACATAAATACATACATACATACATAAATAAATACATACATACATAAATACATACATACATACATACATAAATACATATATACATAAATACATATATACACACATACATACATACACACATACATACATACACATATGCATGCATTCATACATACACACATACACTTTATACACACATGCATGCATACGCATACACATACCTATAATGAGTACTTGCCATGAGAGAATTGCGGCTTCTTTGAGCGACATGCCACGTCTATTAGCTCGACATCTGCCACGCGTGCACGTGCAACGTTTTCGTTGGGGAGTTGCTGGCGAGAGTGAGCAGCATGGGGGAATAATTACCCGCTTGACATGAAGATGTCTCCGTGGACATACGAGCGCTTGTATCCGGACTTCCGGAGATGCCATTTAGGAATTCCTCTCTGCAGGATGGACCGCGCAATTACCTATTCCTGGCGATTGAACCTAAAGCCTGGCAATGACGGCGGCTAGCAGGTGCAGCCGAAATTATTAATGCCGTGTTTTAGGGCACGCTAAGAGGCTTTTATGACATCGGATGCGAGAAGCCTTTGGGAAGCAGGCCATCCCTATGGTGTCCGCTTAATTGTTGGCAACCCTGCACGGTAATGGAAGATAAGGTATGTATGTATGTATGTATGTATGTATGTATGTATGTATGTATGTATGTATGTATGTATGTATGTATGTATGTATGAGCACTTGTTATAGCGCCCCTTCAAGATTTCTACTCAGAGGCGCTCCCGACTACAGCGCGGACACTGAATCGGAGTTTCACGCCGAAGCGCATGAGCAATTGCGAGTGAAGGACTTGCCCAGGATCCCTACGCGGCGGCTTGAGGTGGATTCGAACCCGCATCCATCCGGCTGCAAGGCACCGAACATACCCGCAATCCTCCGGCTGCAAGGCACCGAACATACCCCTAGACCACCGCGCCCCACAGGTGTCATGTGGAAAGGTAACGTTAGGTAAGGAATGGTAAGAGAAGAAATACATTCAACCTTTTCCTCTCTGCCAACATGTCGCTCAACCCAGTGGCTAAAATATTCAGAAAAATGTCATCTGCACACTCTTCATTACACTGTCAAACTGAATTAATTATTAATTCAGTAAAATTTAAGGTGCTAGAACGAAATCGTGTGCAGCGTGACTTGAGCGAATATCTAAGAAATTCAACTACACACTGCACAGGCAAGACAAAACAAATGTAGGCCTGCACGCCAATCGACAATATCATCTGCACACTCTGTTCGTAATCGTAATGGTAATCTCCAAACTTCTAAAGCGCCATTCGAAAGCCAAGCGCAGGGCACCAGCTTATTCACGAGCACTGTTTAAGAAATAAAAACATTTTAGGCCTCGGTTCAACCATTCCATCTCTGCCAAGGGCTCGCTCCCTCGTAACTTTCAATCACAAACTCGTACCATGAAGTGATCAACAAACAACAGCATCCAGAGGGGCCATCCAATCAGACGGATTTCCGATCTAAATGCATGGCGAACCTGCAGACTAGCGACAGTGCAACCTTACGCCGTTGTTGATATGCATTAACGACAAATTCTCGAATCCACGGAACTTGCCGCGATACACATCGGCCGCTGCGGTCTTCACCCGGGAAGCGATCTACATGTAAATGCAATTCTACGGTATACTCTAGATGCGACATTAAATCCGCCTCTGGGAGAGCAGACTAATCGCCGAGTCAGGTGGCTTGGTCAGGTCAGTGTCTGGGTAAAGCCGGGGGAACAGAGCGTCGTGCTTTAAGGTTGGAACAGGTCAATGAGATCCCTATCGATCAGGACCTTGGGAATGTGGTGCATAATTTGTGACATGAATGGAGGGGACTACGGCTGGCGAGAAGTGCGAGTATAGACTATAGAGTAAGACATGATGTATGATACTGTCTATATAATAATATATAATTTCGTTTATTGAAAAATAGTAAGTTGACAAACCGCAACTGATTACATTGAAGAGAAGAATAAGATAAATCGGCCTTTTGCTGTCGATTACCGTCAGACCGTCGTATAATCGGCTTCTATTCGAAAAGGTAATACCATCGTATAAGATCGCATAATATAGGGTTAAGAACTAGCCCCAATGCTTTCACGTTGAAGAGTGCTTGTATATATATATATTCGTTTAATATTGAATCACTAGGTTGACACACCGCAACCCATTACAGAAAGTCGTATTGCCAGATAGAAAAGCGGAAGTATAGCGGTCTATCA
>JACEVL010000582.1:327500-332500 GCA_020284085.1 Aporrectodea caliginosa
GGAGTAGCTAAGCATGATGAAGAGGTTGATGCAGATGGAAGCCATCTCCGTCGACTGCGGCTCCATCAACCGAAAGTTCTCGTCGAAGATGTTGTTCTCGACGATGACGATGATGAACAGCACGGCCAGAGGGAATTCGACGAGGAGGAAAACACCGACGACTGCGACGAGCATCATCGTTGTTCCGTTACTCTCAGCCAGGCGGCGACACTCCGACTTCCGGTTCTGTTTCAGCAGCTGGCACCTCCGCTGCTGGGCAACGCGCATCGTGTGAACGAGCAGAGCGTTCACGACGACGAGGACAAAGCAGGGAACCAGATGGATGAAGACGACGCGGAACCAGTAGTAGACGTTGAAGTGGATGGCCTCGTGCGCCTCGACGAGAGAGTTGATCTTCTGTATGCAGGCGTCCACGAACATCTCCGGGTCAACCAGAGACCTCACGGAAATCAGGATGTAGTCGTAATCGAAGAAGCGACTGACCTGCGAGAGAATGGCGACCACGTTGATGGTAACAGCGATGCGAACGGCATTGGCGACAGTGCACCACTCCTTGGCGTGTGTGGAGTGGCACACGCAGACGTAGCGCTGGATACCAAGGGCTACCGTCAACCAGATGGAAGCCGTGTGGAAGATTGTGGGAAGGTTGTCCGTTAGCAGGTAGTAGATGTAGCACCACCTGTGCGGGATCCAGTCGCGGTAGTGTCCGCCGATGTAGAAGTAGAGATAGCAAGGGAGTGGCCAGATCCCCGTCAGGATGTTCGATATGGCCGTGGCGACGAGGATGGTGTTCGTGGCCGTTCGCATGTTCGGCTTCAGGAGGACAGCGCAGACGAGAACGTTGGTGACGACGGTCGAGAAAACGACAACGGGAAGTACATACCTACAAATGACACAAACGAACAAATGAACTGGAGCGGGAGATGTTTCAATGGTATTGTATTGTATCTATCTATTTATATAGCGCCTGTCGCAGTGCACACCAATCAGAGGCGGTACCAGTGCGAGAGACCCAGAGAAAAGAAAGAGGTCTTGAGAAAAAGAAAAGAGGCACTTGTCCCAACAGTTAATAAAGAGGAACGTATCGAAGGATAAAGCTGATTCTATAGTGCAGGGCCAATGAAGGCAAATGCTCGCGTTTTAGCCATAGCAGCGGGGAGATGTTTGATTGGTATAACACACTGGCACGAAGATCAGAAGGACGCAGGTTCTATACCTGCTAGCCCTGTAAGGCTTTCGCAGCCTTCAGCTCCCTAGGGGCGACTGTAAATGAGCTGTGCTGCCATACAGTTAAATTCGACTCCTGTTAAACTTATTACAATACAATACACTACAACTGATCTTTGATATCGCCCTTCTTACTAAGGTTGCCCCAAGCTCAGAAGTGCACACGCCTCCGCGGCGCAGAAGCAATTATATTGCAGAGCAATTGTGCGCGAAGGACTTGCTCAAGGTCCCTACGCGGCGGCTTGAGGTGGATTCGAACCTGCAACCCTCCGGCTGCAAGGCACTGAACATACCCCTACACCACCGCGCCCCACATTATCATCTGTTACTAGTATATCACGCAATCTTACTGCTTAATTGTCAGTGTGATTTAATAAGCGAATATTTCTTTTATTATTATTCAGTTTCTACCTCTCTTTTTTCTTTATCTTGCTACCCATTAGTTTCTGAATACATTTTCATCCGCACATTTCTACACAAATACGATACAATCGTTCGCGAAAGGCATAAAAGTCTACGATTTTTTAGCTTGCATACATACATTTATATGCAGGGCTATCTACAGTACATTTGTCTGTAGGGCAAGTCATGGCGTCACTGACCGCCAGGAATCCATTTGCATATCGATCACGGCTATATATTTCAGAGATTTTAATCTCGATGTAGAAAGGTCCGTAGACGAGGACCTTCATTTAATGGCGTGGCAACCATTCAAGCAGACAGCGGTGGTGAAGCGTGCCACCCGATTAATTCATTGAAAAATGAGCAGGATCGAGGTCAGGCGGTCGCAGGAGAAAACCATTTACATTTTCATTTAGATCGTGGTTTCGTTAGCGCTGTAGGAGAATCGGAATTGATTAGAATGGATTAGTTTGGATTTGTTTGACTTTGATTATATTATATATAAGGCTGGTACTGATTAAAAAATTAATCGATTAATCTCCAAAAAGTACTTCCGATTAATCGATTAAATTCGATTAGTTTTGTGCCTGTTATGTAAAGCGTGAAAGCGGTTTAAAATGTAGTAACTGAGACTGTTACTAACAATAATATATTCGTTACTACTTTCTTTCTACAAAAACTTGAATCATTAAACATGCTGAAGGTGATACGTCAGCGATTTACTTGAACCACGGTAAACGAACTGTTTTATTGCAGTGAAGACAATTAATTTTGTCGCCATCTTCGACATTTCCATCAGCATTTACCTCAAATGAAAAATGACCGCTTAATTTTCCACTCAAACGTTTCACATTATCATTGATCGCCATATTTTCTACTCCGGAACAGGGCCGCACGACATCATGAAATAAATAAAAGAGATTAATCGAAAAAGCCAAAATTAATCGACTAAAATTTTTAACGATTAATTAATCGATTAATCGTTAAAATCCGCAACCCCCAATTACATTAGATTAGATTGGAACAGAGAGCCTACCCGTTGACGGACACTGCGAAGTCGTTCTGTTGGAGGAGGACAAGAGGATCCGTCAAGTTGTCGGTATCGTTGTATGTGAGGATCCCAGAGGACTTGTCGACCATCCGTTCCTCTTCTTCCTCTTCCTCTGCCGCTGAACCCCGCATCTCCCATCTTCCTCCTGTGACGTCTTCCTCGTGTTGCATCTGTCTATGCATCGCAGCTGAATAGAAATACAAGCGAAGACACAAGTTTCAATGGATTTTAAGGTGAAATGTAAACAGCGCATAATTTCGTCTTAATCTAAACTAATGACTTCTATAGCGCATATATCATAACAGCATCTATTGATACCACATCGTCTTAATAGGCGTATCTAATCTAATCTCGTGAATTTATATATCACCTGTAAATTATAATGGCAATCGACAGCGCATCGAGCTCTGCCATCTAGATACTATATCTAGAAGGCAATGGATCTTGTCGTCTTAATAGGCGCTTCTAATCTTACCTAATGAGTTATATGGCGCCCATATATTAATGACCTATGCATGAATCGATGATCACCTCAAGTAGAATTGTAATCAGAATTACGATCCGTCGGTAATGTAATTGGAATGTATCGGATCTAGTCTTTTTCTCAAAATTGTTTTGAGTCTGTATGAATTGAGTTAGGTCTACTACAATTAGACATCTCTGCTAGACAGAGTAGTCCAACGAAGACTTCAATGGTTTGGACAGATGGCGAGAAAGCCAGTTGACACAATGCTCCACATGCAAGATTCGAAGGAAACAGAAGACCAAAGACTATGTTGGATAGACAACATAAATGAGGACATAGCATCACTTGGACTAACATTAAGCGGTGTAATGGACTTGACAAATGACCGAGGACAATGGGAAATCATTTATTCGTACCCATCACTGCCAAATGGCTGGCCTCAGGAACTGATGATGATGATGATGATGATGATGATGATAATTGATACCATATCTTATCGCGTTCAATGCACATTCTAAATAGGCTTTCATCTGGAGCCTATTCGCCACGTGGAATAGATTGGCGTGCAATCGCTTCGTCAAAACGTTTGCGTCAAAAAATTAATAGGCCTACAAGAAATATCTTCTGTCCAGGATATTATTACAACATTGTCATCTGCGAAATCGATTCCCGTTATTGATGAGTTTATTTGTGCAACTATTCAGACAAATGGTTTTTGGATTCGATTTGAATGTGGAAACCATATCAACTATGGACGGGAATGCGCTGGTTGGGTTCCACGTGTGTCCGTGGGACCGCCGCCCGTGGCTCTTTCAGTTTTCTTTGCACCGTTTTACCTAACGTTGACACTTTTTAGTAATAGCACAAAGCCATAGGCTACCGCAGAAAGTTTCTCTGATTAGTCTTTTAAGTGGCACTAAATTTATTCCCAATTGCAATCACAAGCAACATACATATATGCTTATATGCATGCAAGCCTCGCTTACAAAGATGTATAAATAATGATAGCCTTGGGATATCCAAAGCGTTCCACGGTCTGGAGAGGGAAGAAAGTGGGATGGATGATTGGATTTATATATATAGAAATGCCGTCCACAAAGCAAAATACAGGAATGCCCGAAGCTTGGTAATCATGACGATTGAATCTTAATGTGCATCGGACACCTGCGGGCTTTTGCACCAAGAATATCAATGATAAAAGTGACAATTATTATTCATAAATAACCATAATATTTAAAAAAAGAAAGAATTAATTATCACTGACAGCTTCTCATAATACAATCTCCGATATTGGAATCACTTTCTTTTTATCTGCTTTGGAAGCAATACTGTGATTCGTTATATCTGACCAATTGTGAAGATTTAATGCGTCACTTGCCAAATGGCGATGTTGTATGATTGTATGGTATTGCATTGTATTCCACTGCGGTACAGTCCTTTGCATTGATTTGCATTTTACTGTATGGTATTGTAACTGCAATGGTGTACTGTATTGTAAATTATCGCATCTTGTCGTTTTGTTTTGAATTTTATTATTTCGTATTGTAATTACAATCTTGTACTGAGTATTGCAAATGTATCGCGTCGTACGCATTGTTCTGCATTTTATTGCATTGTATTGTAAGTATCGTACTGTATTGCATGTGCATCGTATGATGTCGTATTAGATCGCATTATGTCTTCCTAGTTAAGGTTTAGTATTTAGTTTGTATCTAGTTGAGGTTTATGCTTTTCGCGTTAGTTTTCTGGATTGAAGCAACCGAACTGAATATTGACTCCAAGTCCATCCTTTTGTTATCTTGTACTAGGCTGTTAATATTGCTTAGTGACCCTAGTCAGCGGGACTATTGTCCC
>JACEVL010000582.1:340000-362500 GCA_020284085.1 Aporrectodea caliginosa
CACCACCACCACCACACCACCACTACTACTACCACCACATCACCACTACTACTACCACCACCACAACTACTACTACTATAATTATATGGCATATTACATTACACGTGCAAGATCATTGAATCCGAAACCGAGGTCAATCGCTTTGACTTATCGGCTACCGTGTTTCACATCGTGACCTGTGATCATCGATCAGTGGATAGTCACATCTGAATGAAGTCGCCGAAAACACTCGTGGAATCACTTAGATACAAATCAAGCCTAGATTTCCCCGATACACCCCTTCCTCCTGAGCCCACTCAATCTGTCAATGGCACGGTTTCGGAAGCCACCTAATTGCCTCATGCGTGGCTCTGTCCTCTCATACGGAGGGTGGGGGTGGGGGGGGTGGTGGGGCACTGTCTTCTGACAAATGGGCGATTCGAACCCAATCCCGCTCGATCAAGAGGTCACGCTGCGTGCCACTGGGTGATGCACGACAGTCGACTAATGCATATTCTACGAAGCTAAAGACGAGAACCTTGCGTGTCTCCTATTATTAATGCGAATAGGTTTTCCCGTTTGCGGTTGGGTCAAGCGTAATCTGGAAAGGATAAAGCGTTGTTTAAAAGCTAAACGCGGGGCACCCGTTTGTTCACGAGCGCCGCGTCGTGTCCAGAGGTACAAAGTGGATATTTAATGTCCGGAGTGGTTGTCTAGAGACATATTACAGTACTCGTTCAAATGGAATTGTAATCGTTATCTCGTATTTCCAAAGCGCAACTTAAAAGCTAAACGCAGGGCACCAGGTTATTCATGAGCGCTGTGTCATGTCCGAGAACCCTTCTGAGATAAAAAATAAAGATCCGAATCTGATTACCAGGAGAGCAGTGGGAGAGAGCGACAGAGAGAGGCACAGCGAGAGGGAGGCAGAGAGAGAGAGAGAGAGAGAGAGAGAGAGAGAGAGAGAGAGAGAGAGAGAGAGAGAGAGAGAGAGAGAGAGAGAGAGAGAGATGGGAGGGAGAGAGAGAGAGAGAGAGAGAGAGAGAGAGAGAGAGAGAGAGAGAGAGAGAGAGAGTGAGAGAGAGTGAGAGACAGAGAGAGACAGACAGACAGACAGACAGAGACAGAGACAGAGAGGGGGCAGCGGCGCTGGAAAGGAGGATTTCTTTTTACGACGAAATAGATTGGAAGGCGGAACTCAAGATTGATCTGGGTAGAAATTCTTGAAGCGGTGAGACATTGTTTCTGAGTAGAAAGACTGATGGAGGAGATAGATAGAGGAGTAGAGGAGCTTTGTGGTATGGTGATGGGTTAGCGACGAAATGGTTTTCGGTTATATTAGATGCATAGTTGTTTTAAAGACATCAAGAGCCTATATACCGTCTTAAAAAAGACAATGAGATTCTTTGAGACATATATAGGATCTCTCTCTCTCTCTCTCTTTTTTGTCTGTCTGTCTGGCTGTCTGTCTATCTGTCTGTCTCTCTTTTGTCTGTCTGTCTGGTTGTCTGTCTGTCTCTCTTTTGTCTGTCTCTGTCTGGC
The DNA here is from genome assembly GCA_020284085.1 of Aporrectodea caliginosa. Lineage (NCBI taxonomy): Eukaryota > Metazoa > Annelida > Clitellata > Crassiclitellata > Lumbricidae > Aporrectodea > Aporrectodea caliginosa. The sequence goes on from JACEVL010000582.1 coordinate 341,522, forward strand.
TGTCTGTATATGTATATATATATATTTTTTTATTGGAACCAACCAGGATGGCAAACCGCAGCTCAGTACATACAGGTCAAATGCATTAGTATAAGAAATAGAAGAGGTTGAAAAGGCCTAGGGTTGGGATCAGCGATTATAGACTTTGGTCAAGTTCTCAACTTATGTTTCGATAAAGGGCTCTTGAAATAAAGTTTTTATCATCCTTTGTTGTCAGACTGTCTGTCTGTCTTTCTCTCTCTATCTTGCAGGTTGAAACATTACGCGTATCAGATGAAAACTGTCTCCCATCCTGAAGTAACGTAAACACTTACTCTCTCAACGACCACGTTATTCCTGTTTTAGCTTTCGAGCACAGTGTCAGGTTCTGTAGACAGTCACATCACTAGAGGTTAAAAGGCAAAGGTCGAGGACTCTCTGGAAAGGTCAGGAACTCGATTTAGGAAGAGTTAACGATACATTCGACCTGGCTTTTCAAATGCTCTATGACTTTTTTACTACGGCTTAACGTGAAACAACCTCCGATTGATGGCCTGTGCAGTGCGATAAAGGGATCATAGCCTTCATCAGATTACATTGGAATTTACGCGAAGTTTATGGCAGCTTTTTTGAGAGGCAGTAATACCTCGACAGTTTCGGATTACCGAGATAATGAATCCGGAGATACGCAACGGGTTCATCAGTCAGTAGCCACAGGGAGGAGTAGTATGATCTGACGGAGTTAAGTCCAGAAGTATCACAATTTCCTGAAATGTAACTGTGAGTTATGAACGTACTAATCAAGACTTTAGTTCGGTTTATGCACCTGCGCATGAGAAAGATGAAGTTTCTACACCGAGTGATGATAGAAGTCTAGCAAAGGAAGCGGAAAGTAGCTGCTTCCAATGGTTCCGATGAAGTTCTCACTGTTTTTATTGGTATCAAGGCCAGAAACGCTTTGTTTTAGGTTTTTGGTCGGGGTTCAAATCCCACAAGGGCAGAAATGTGGTTCGAGATTTCTGCTCCAACTGTACCCCCTAGTCAACTTAGATATAACGAGTACACTGACCGTACACTGTCGGTGGAAAAATGAATCTTTGATGCCATATTCCTTGGTAATACACTTGCGCAGTTCACATCATATCCCCCTTCAAGTACCTTAGTTCAGGATAACGTATTGAGTTCCATTGAGTTAGACTCAATTGCGGCCTTCTACTTATCATCACCTCAGTCTAGTTGCGGAGGCGTTCCTTCCAAGAGGTGACATGAAGACGTTCTGAGAGATTCTTAAGGCGTACCATACAAGTGTTTCCTCACATTACATTATATTGCATGCATAATTCATCGGCCGATGTTGAACTGTTGTGAACTAATCAAACGTTTCCGCACATCGCCATCCAATTACACGCTTCCTTTTCTTTTCCCAGGTCTTCACGGCCATTTATATGGCGCCACTTTCTTCCGTTGAATGCGCGCTCATGTTCTCTCTTGATTGGAGATTCTTTGAGGTCAGCGAGTCTGCTAGGAAGACGAATTAAATTTTTATGGAGACCGATGGAAAAGTAACTGGAAGCACCTAAAACTTAATGACGATGAACCTCCGTTCTATAGAGACACGGTGCTGAAAGCTGATAGGGGTGATGTGCACCCACACACTCTGGCGCTTTCTCCGTTAATGGTTCTGCGACGCGGAATGGACTCCCTCGGGTGGTGCGTTTGGTTTCCGGACATTTCCACCGACATTTGCCCCCCCAACAGTAAGTAGGTAACTCTACCATTGTCCATGATAACTGTCATTAATCCAACTTCTATTGAAGCAAAGACATCCAATTTCTATTTTAGGCAAAGGATTTCTCTCATAAATCCAGCTTCTATTTAAGTTATAATAACATAGAAATCTATGCTTAGAATTACATAAAAAATTAAAGTTATAGTTGCGCCCGTGGCGCATTGGATAACATCTGGCACAGAGACCGAGAGGTACCGAGTTCGAGCCCCCGTTGGGCGGATATGCTTTGTAGGCTGCTATTAGCGCCGTTGTATTGCAAGCTGTCTGTTCTGTTAGTAGTTAAGATTTCAATTGCATAACATGCAAATGTACAGCGCAGTGCGTTTGTCAGGCGCTTATTAAAGAAAAGATATTATTATTATTATTATTATTATTATTATTATTATTATTATTATTATTATTATTATTTTTATTATTATTATTATTATTATTATTATTATTATTATTATTATTATTATTATTATTATTATTATTATAAACAATAAATCTAATATTGTGCAGAAAAAAGATGTTGTAGAAAAATTAAGACAATAAGTGTTGGACATACAATGCACCCTAACCGCACGAAGTCCGATTTTCTTACAAAGGCAATTTAGCAATTATCTTTTATTGTCCTCAGTAAAAGAACTGCCAACATTGAAGGTAACACGGGGAATCTTAAGCAGAACACTATGATATACTAGTACGAATCAGACTTCAGTGGTGTTATCCACATACCTAATAATTATGATTAATTCATTCAGAGAATTTATATAGCGCCCCTTCAAGGAACCTATACTCAGCCCAGCCACGGCTAAGCAGAGAAGACTTGAGAAGGCGGAAGAAAGCAGGCATATTGCAGCGAGGCAATGATGAACTAGTCTGCAAATTAATTATTAAATTTATTATCATTACACATTTATGTGGCTCCACTGTCTAATGACCAAACATCAATCTACGGTGCTGGGTAACTGTGAGGGAAGGGGACTCGCACGAGGTTCCCTACGGAGTAACCGTCACAGAGCGAACCTCGAACCTTGGCATTAGCAAGCGAACGCTCTAACTAAACGGCAACTGTGGCCCGCACGGTATAGAATAATACGACCCTCTAGAGGGGGAAGTTTACCATGTCTATGTACATAGACATGGTAATTCCAGTTCTAGATTTGTTTAGGCGTAAGCATTGTTTTCCTGGTATACCACGTCTCCTGCTTTTCGTCATCTGTCCAACAGTCATAAAACTCTTCTGCAAGCGATTAATTGTGCAGAGCTCGACATGTAGCGCATATTTACATAGTACGCCACAATTAATTTAGTATTAATAGATTCGGTAAAGGCGCTATGTAAATAGCCATATACATTCGGTCATGCACCATTATGTACATTATTAAATGCATATATATAATATACAAACAATCATGCAAGCATTCATACATACACACAGGCATAAATAATTATGTAAAAGCACTCCATTAACATACATACATGCATACAAGCAAACATACACACATACATACATACATACATACATACATACATACATACATACATACATACATACCCACATACATACATACTGTAGGTATACATTAACACATGTTTGCATGAATGTATATATGTATGTATGTATATGCATGTAGGTACATGTATGTACCTATGTATGCATAAATGAATGTTTGTATGTATGTATGTATGTATGTATGTATATGTAATGTATACATGTATGTACTATATATTCGTTTATCGATATGTATGCGTCGACGATGACGTGATGTTGGGTTAGCGCGTTGAATCTGTGATCGAAAGGTCGCGAGTTCTCGCTTGTCAAGGGATTTATTGGCAAGTTATTTGTGCGAACTTGCCTCTGCCATTAAGCCGTTGATACCGCAATAACTGGGAAGTAAATGACAAGCCAGTCGATGCTCTGGCCCCGTGTCTAGGACCTTGGGATTGTCGGCTCACCATCTCAATCACAGAACAGACATTCAGATATGACAAGTCCGCTAATGGACTAACCTTTTTTGACCAGATGCACTGATGCAATACATTTCTACGCTGCACATCTAGTACGCCACATAGCCTACGCCAGCAAATTTATAGCCAGTTTTAAATCAATCAATCAATCAATTTCGTTTATTCACAACACTAAGCTGACAGGTCGCATACAGCAGTCTCCAAATAACCTGCAAATAAACATTTTTGCCAAGCTTTAAAGCGCATTATAGTGTAGATTAAATTCGTAATCCACAACAATGGGAAAAAACCCCAAAAAAATTTTTTAACACTCCAATTAACTTTAAAAAGTTCTTAAGAATGATGAGTTAAACTCCACTTCATGAAATCGAAATAGGCCTAAAGTGTTTTGCTGTGGACTTTAATAGTGTTTAATTTTAAAACATGAATAAGAAACTAGAACCAATTCCTCCGGAAAAGAAAACACCGAAGCAAAAAACGAGTTAGAGGAACACGATAGAATTTAAACGCAAACTAATGTCCTACCAGACTTCCAAAGTGAATTTCCTTGTCGAATACCACTCGACGAATAAGAGCTTCTTCGGAAAAGATCTTTTCCACGGCTATCATCCGATAAATATAACAATCCTATCCTGATTCTTCTCCAGCGGAAAGTGCTCAGCGCTGTGCTGGATGCTATAGAACGGAGGAGTCTTTCAGGCGCTCGCAATCAACAAACGCTGACGAATGACTCGTCTATGGCGACGCCGGCGTTCGTCTGAGAGCAGCGAAAGCAGCTCTGCGCGCATATATAGTCTTCGTTGAGCGTCTTATACGCAGCTGTTTCGGCTTTGATGCGAGCGATTTCCGGAGAGCTAAAACGACTCGAACGAAGCTACTAATATGCCAATTATCTCCTAAGATGACGGTGCTTTAGGGCGGTCGCTTCCTGCATTAGACGATTGGGGTTCCATACATATGCGGACTCTTTTAATGATGCGCGGACGGATCCGCTGAGTGAAATGTCATGTGTTCGTTACCACAGACGGTGTGCAAAACACGATCATTAACTGACGATTGGGACGAGTTCGCAACATGTAATTTGTAGCTCACCGTTTTTGACTCGTTCGTATGAGGTATATAAAATTCGTTCGTATGAGGTATATAAATGGCTGGGTATACTTATAGATACAGGAACACAAGCATACATGCATGCACACATGCATGCAGGGATACATATGTATATACATATATGTTTCATTAACTCACTGTATCTTTCGCTCGCTAGCTCACTCTCTCGCTCTTTTTCTCGCTCATTCGATCACTTTGTCACTCATTCACTCGCTCGCTCACTCACTCAAAATGCGCATTTGAAACTTTTACTATTAAACTACGTTGAATAAATTGTTTTCTTTACATTGCACAATCCAACAACTTTTGTAGCGCAGTTAGAAATGCATACATCATCAATCGAAGACCTCTTCAAGTGAAGCCAGAGCCAAAGCTCGTAAGCCGTTAGGGAAGCCCGCTAAAGCCAATTGCATTCCATTACATTACACATAATTTAGCCAAAGATAACTTTCATAGTATCCTCTCGGTAAATGACGGCTGGCCTTTTCTGCATGCCATGTAAAGATATAACGAGTGAAGCATAGCTGTACGAAGGTCGTAGGTCAATCATGGGAGTAATTGGATATAGATACTTTCCTTTTACATTACATTCTGCTACCATTTAATTGCTCCTAGTCTCTTCTTTGTACGTTACCGGCGACTTAATGCTATCGGGAGCTGCGAAGCTTCTATACTCGATTCGAAAACTAATCGGACGGAAGTATTCGATTTGATTCTAAAATGCCGTCATGATTCAGAAAATGATTAGCCCTTGACGCGCTTTGTTGTAAACTAACTGTTTCTATTGTTTACTGCGCGTGAATTGGTTGTTGAATTGTTGCGTGCAACGCGATGACATTTAACTCATCAGCAGCTGCGACTGCCGCAATACAGCATCCAAACGACCAACGAGCTGACATCTAGCGGGCGCAGGTCAGAAATGCAATTGGATAACATTACGTTGTGTGACACATCCTACACGAATATCAAACTGGTACTCGTTGATTCGATTCGAGATTCGATTCGACTGAAAATTCGTGATGCTCAGGTCCCTAGTCAACGCTTCAGCATGTGATTGCCGACACTTGTAGTTTGTGCGAAATTTCATCAGTTTGGCGGAGTTCTCTGCGATCGTGGCTGCATTGTGTTAGGTCAGGAACGCCTCTGATGGGTTTCTCTTGACGTGGCGCCAAATAAATTTTCAATTACAATTACAATTACAAATACAGCCGATGTCTGGTGTCCTTTGCTCTGAGATGCTGAAGAATTATTAACGAGCATAGCATAGGTCAACGGAAGTGCCATCATTTCTACGACATTGTCATCGATCAGTGTCCACCCATCCGCTGGACGATGGTGCCTTCATATATCTGGCATTTTTGGCAGATTGTTTCTTGGACAGGTCGGGTTCATAGACCCAGCATACCGGGGTCAACAAAGTCAGCCGTAAACATGGCAACCAAGCTGAGGTCTGTAATTTCAAGCGATAATGGAAGATATCGCTCAGACCGCCTGACAAATGCTCTTGTAATCCTATCTCCGTTGTTTGACCGTAGAATCATTTCGAGCCGTTTGCGACTGAAATTATTAGCCCGGATGCTCTCGCTATTTCGGTCCAGACGATTATCGTTCATTTTTCAATGTCAGACTGATTAGTGTTTGTGATCTGGCGTTGGTTTCAAACAGCGATTCATTCGAAGCGTCCGTGACAATATTAGATTCCTAGCTATTCATTACATCTATCTGTGCAACCTCGTCGCTTTGAAGCACACCCTCGCAACGTCACCAACAATACCATATAATACAATAGGAAACAATGCAATACAAAATCCATGCAACACGATATTAAAATGCGATATAATGTGACACGATACAATATAAATCCAGTGCAATGCAATACTGTATAAAAATTAAAAAGCAATAAAATACGATAGAATACAATAATTATTCATTTCACGAGCTTAGTGATCACCAAAATACAAGATCATGTTACTATGTCTTGCAGCAGTTCATTATTTTGTCAACGAGTAAACCCAAAAGGAACAATAGCCTATTGTTCCCAAGGCATGGTCGTCAATTTCTCATTTCTTTTTCCATACACAGTAACACTGACCATCAATTCATGAATCTAAACCAGTAAAGGGGTCGTCCATTAATTATGTCAACAAATTTTAGGCCATTTTTGACCCCCTCCCCCCCTTGTCAACAACTGTCAAACATTGACGGATCCCCTAAAAAATTATGTCAACAAGCCCAGAACCCCCTACCCCCACAAAAAAGAAACACAATGGCTAAATACATGCAGAATCATTTTTTCAAATTGTTTTACACTAAGAAATGCAATCTCGAATTTCAAAATATATGAGTTTAGTTTATTACCAGCTTTTTAGTAGTATTAAACATTAAGCACTTTATACATTTTTAGCATTACTTAATGTTTTCGCTACCATTTTGAAGGGTTTGTGTTGATTCATTGGAAAAAAATTTGTTGACGTCAACTTTTACCGAACCCCCCTCCCCTTGTCAACAACTGTCAAACTTTTCCAAACCCCTCCCCCTATTTTGTTGACATAATTAATGGACGACCCCAAAGCTATGTGCCATACGCAGAAAATGTACAAGGTAACAGTATTGCATACTGTTTTATGAATTTTACGCATGTTAACCACTCATCATATCTTACACCCAAAGTTATTCCGTCAAATACAATAAATACCCAGCAATACAGCACAATACAATGCATTCTTAAAGCGCACTTTAGGTTCATTTCAACGAATTCCTTGCAATACAATACTTCATTTAGAAACCAATAGGAGTCCGTCACGTGATATTATTGCTCACTGCACGAAACGAACATCGAGTTCGCATTTTCTGAGAAGATGCTAACTTCAGCGTCTGTTGAAGAGCCGGATGTCGGCAATTTAGTTAACGAGTCTGGCCACTCATCGTGGTCTTAAGTGGCATCGGCTGGCTTCAGCGGGCTGTCCAAGACCGGAAATTAGTATACTTACTTTCCAAGCGAATTGCCAAGCAATTGCTGAGAGGAAAAATGAATCGAGAGAGCGACAAATGATTGGTCTACAGCGGAAACGCATAAATGCGAACGTCTGCCTTATATTGCGCCAGTTTAATTAGACTCCGATGCAATGCGATGCAATCTAGAACAATACATTGAAATAGATGTTGCCAACCTTTTTCAGGTCAACACACTCTTCATATAAGTTAAGTCGGTCGGTCAACGACATCTGGTCTTAATTTGGTTCATTTCCTTCCAGTTAGTTCTTTCTTTTAATGACGAGCAACGCTCCTTCTATTCAAACTCAGTGTTGCGACTATATCTACACTACTTTAACTTTTTTAAATAGGCCTAGTTATAGGACTATGGGGATTCATTCATTCATTCATTCATTCATACCGAACATTTGTATAGCGCCCCTTCAAGGAAACTACTCAGAGGCGCTCGATAGGGGGATGCTTGATAGTGTAGTGGTTAGCGCGCTGGACTGTCAGTCGCGAGGTCGGGGGTTCACATCCCCGCCAGGGCAGAAATTTGGTTCGAGATTTCTGTACCACCAGCACACCCTAGCCAACTCAGCTATAACGAGTACACTGACTGGGCACTGTCGGTGGGAAGATGAGATGGCGAGGGAGAGGATTGGACACCCGTCCTCATATGCCGAGGCTAAGAAAATGAAGTCGCTAACACTTCATACCCATGGCTGCCTCAGGGCTAGCTTAAGGGACTGCTCTTCTTGTTGTTCTATAGGACTGTATCAGTAGTGATAATCAGTAGTTTTCACATTTTTAAACCATTTCTGATCCCCCCCTAGAACAGGCACGTGACACCTTGGGTGCCGCGGCACTCAGATTGGGAAACACTGCATTAAAATATAGTAAAAGACAATACCGAACAATACAATATGCAATATGCAAGATTGAGTATTGTTTTGCCGCTCGACGAAATCATTTGTATTCAGACGAACTTCTTCTGTTATGAGTCTCTGGCATCAGTGAAGATAGCGACCAGCGTCCTTCATAATGGCAGAAAAAGCGCTATAAAGCCCGGATATGGACCGAAGTAGAGTTCTTCTGTAATTATACACAATAAAATATGCATGGGGAGGTCAATGCATAAGAAGCACAACAAGATCATTACTGCCACGTCAGTTATCCGAATGCTGAATAGCTGACGTTATTATCGGATTCTGCCGTCATTATATATTGGTGCGTGTGTGTGTGTGTGTGTGTGTGTGTGTGTGTGTGTGTGTGTGTGTGTGTGTGTGTGTGTGTGTGTGTGTGTGTGTGTGTGTGTGTGTGTGTGTGTGTGTGTGTGTGTGTGTGTGTGTGTGTGTGTGTGTGTGTGTGTGTGTGTGAGGAGAGAGATACAAACAGAGACCGGGACAGGGACAGGTACAGGGACAGCGAGAGGGACAGGGACAGGGAGAGCGAGGGGGAGAGGGAGAGGAAGAGAGACAGACAGACAGAGATACAGAGACAGACAAACAGAGATAGAGAGCAGTATTTCGCCATAATCTGGCAGCATAAAGTTTTTATTAAACCAGATACGAAGAGCAACGTAGATAAGCAGTTCAATTTAAAAATGAAAAACTGATGCCTCGCATAATCATTATATATATGTGTTATCCTTGTATGGTCTGTAACCAGGTGATGAGTTAATCTTTCAGATGAAGGCTGTGACGTACGTCATTCACCGCAGTATCTGATATAGACAGACTCATCTCCAACAACAGATGATCTCCAACGACAGATTATGTCTAGCTTAGTGCACCGCTCGATAAACGTCATCTATGATACTGTCAGTAATAATGCGCCTAGAGCGCCCTGTTTCACCTCAAGGCACACACATACATACATGCATACATACATGAGCGTATAAATGCATACATACAAACATACACACATACATATATGCATAAATACATACACACATACATACATACATACATACATACATACATACATGAATGAAAGACCTGTGAAGAGATAGCAAAAGGGAGGAGGTGAGTTGGTAGCACACGCCCCGGATGTAGGACCTTGGTATTCGTGGAATGACCGAGTTTGTGAAATGGACGCCTTCCCTAAGAATAGCCTGAAACATGGGAGCTTTACTATAGACTAAGTGAGGAACGTTCTTTAGAAGCAAGACAACGGGTGAAAATGAGCATACAGTCACGCATATGGCCACGCCATTGTCTGCAGCTATCACGCAGCAGTTTTCGAAGATTAGTTTTCGCAACAACGGCTGAATAACTGGATTAGGTTTCATGGAAGCAGTGTTTGGCGCAGGACGTGGTCTCCCTCCAGATGGAAGCAGACCTTCCGCGAAAGCAGAGCTCCTTATTGTATCGCGGCTGCGATTAGCTCGCCGATTCCGAGTTCGGTGTGGTGCCAGATCGGTTCTATAGCGAAATCGGTTCCCACTCAGTCCCCAGTTTTGACACAAAATAGTCAAGCGAATTTTAAAGTATTCTGTTACTTTGATGTCAAACTTTCGTATGAAATATATTTTTGTGAGTGGAAAATACAAACACAAGCAGTATTTACTTGCACAGTCGCGATAAGAACATAACACGATTCTGGAGAGCACATGGACAGCAAACGTTATTGAGGATCAGTTCCATTTTTAGAAAGAATTTCACCTCCGGGCCATGTGAACCAACGGCAACAGCTTTCGGAACTCTTTTTCTCCCGGGTCTCAATTGTCTTCACACCGACCGGGTTGTCTAACCCGCTTTTGATCTTGGACTGCGCCTACTTAATACGAACACTAAGAACGCTGAAACGGCACACGAATGATTTCATTCACTAGAACGTTGGAATCATCTCGCGTTGAAGCTTCTGTTAACTGTCCAATTTTATGCGTTCAATGGGACAACCCAGTACCATTCTGCGTTCAAAGTTCGGTGGAAGTTGGACGGAGTTACGGTCTACTTTCCTAAAAATCTGTCTTATCTTGTCCCGTTGCTCAGGCCCTCACGACTCCGTAACGACCATTCAAATTCTCGAGTTAAAACCTTGCTTGTAGGCGCATACATCCATCCGAGACCTCACATTCTCTGAGGAAATTCCCTCACGTACGAAAGAACGGATGGATGACTCCTTCTGACTCGATGAATTATTTTATCCTGCTTAAACTTGCCACAGAGGGTAGTAGAATTTACTGGAGTAGCTCTTTACGGCCGCGCCTCGTTCAAGGTGAATGGGTGTTTACCTCGTCATAAAATACCGGCCCGTGGATATCAAAGGAGTCGCAATCTCCCAACATGTCCTTAGTATTCAACACTGCGCTGCTGGCTGGTAGTAAACAAACCTCTAAAGATGGTGCTAGCAACCGGTTTATGTATATTTCCTATAATTTCGCCTAATCCGCAATCGGCAGAACATGTGGCACGAGTGCTGCCAGACAAGAAAATAAAACCAGATCAAACGTAATTCGAATAGGAAATTTTCTAAGCGCAAATCTTGCTACAAAAAGGTGATAGGAGTTCAAAATATATGTCAACAGCTCTTATACATTTTAATCTTAAGACTTCTTATAATATTATAACCATTCTACGAACACGGTTTTCAATGATAGGTCTGAAAAATTTATTCATGCGATCTTCGGTCTCGGTAAATAAACAGCGCTATATAAATCGTCTTATTATTATTATTTTTGTCCCCGCGGTATAGATCGACCCAAGCTTAATTTACCTGTCCTTAAAAGTTGCTAATCTTACAACTTCCGACTAATAGCCTAACTTTGCCAGAATCGCTAAAATAGTGCACATTTGATTGATTGGATAGCTAAATTAATTCATTCATTACGAAGATTTATATAGCGCCCCTTCAAGGCTACTACTCAGGAGCGATCCTGACCCCCAGCACGAATGAAAAGGACAGTTTTGAGGTGATAACAGAAGGAGTCAGAGTGGACCTTGGGGAGAAAGCGCAGCGTCAAAGCAACCCCGTTCCCGAGCGAGAGGCCAACCACTGAGAAGGCTCGATAAATATTTAATAGGTGCAGAAATAAGTGGATGATTAATGATCCGACTAGAAATATAAAAATAAAGCATTAAATTAAGATAAATCAAAGTCAAATGTCTCTATAATACCGATTAATTTGTTTTCTGTAATGAATCATAATTATAGGCCCATATATCTACATAAAATTATTGCGTACATCGATATAAATCTCGAAATATAGTCGTATATCATTTTCTCATTTGGTTACCAAATGATCGACGATAAACAGTATTTTATTACTCCCGAAGGCAGAAAGAAAACAAATCAAACGTCACTACACGTCATGCGCAATGCTGAACAGATGTAAGTCAAACGCACAGACTGCTAAAATGTTCGTAAAAGTCATTTATGCAGCTAGATTTACCGTTCAAGATGCCGGCGAGTTCAGAATCGTAAAGAAAGTGCTCAACAACGGAACACCATAAAAATTAATATCCTGGAGAAAATTAGATGACGATTGAACTAGTCGCCTATAGAACATTATCAGACGACGTTTCTGAATAATGTGATGTAAGTTATTGAATGCATTTCAATGGAACGAAATATCTAGTAGTAGATTTATATAACGCCGGTAGATACATGTATTCCGATTGCATTCAGTGAAGAGCCGTGAATGAAGCCTGCCATTCAAATACACCTCTCACAGGCCGCATTCAGTTCAAAGTCCTTGTTTTGGTCCTCAAGTTCGAGTTTTGCTCCGAAATATCTAGGAGATCTCATTCGCTTTCCTCATTCTGCAGCCGCTCTCCGCACTCTCCGATCTTTGGACCACTATGATCTCTGTCCTGCGAACTAGAACCACTTTGGTCAAAACTAGATCGTTTGCCACCATTACGCTTGCCCTGTTCAACGCCCTCACCTCCTCTTTACGTGATAGTATAGTGGTTAGCGTTCTGGACTGTCAGTCGAGAGGTCGGGGGTTCAAATCCCGCGCAGCAGAAATTTGGTTCAAGATTTCTGCTCCACGGGGCACCCTAACAAACTTAGCTATAATTATTGAGTACACGGATCGTACACTGTCGGTAGGAAGATCAGATGGCGAGGGAGAGGATTCGCCATCCGCCGTCATATGCCGCCGTCATATGCCTCGTGGGGCGCGGTGGTGTAGGGATATGTTCGGTGCCTTGCAGCCGGACGGTTGCGGGTTCGAATCCACCTCAAGCCGCCGCGTAGGGACCCTGGGCAAGTCCTTCACTCGCAATTGCTCATGCGCTTCGGCGTGAAACTCCGATTCAGTGTCCGCGCTGTAGTCGGGAGCGCCTCTGAGTAGAAATCTTGAAGGGGCGCTATAACAAGTGCTCATAAATACATACATACATACATAATAAGAAATGACGTCGTTAACACTTCATACCCATGGTAGCCTCTGGCCTAGCTTAAGGAACGCTCTTCTTTTTCTTCTTCTTTCTATAGTGAATTAACCTTGAATTAGAATTCTTATAATTTATTGTGATAATTCACAATTATTCTAATACATGATAAAATCCATCTTTTACTGATTAAACTTGAATTAGAATTCCCATCATTATTGGAATAATTCTAACATATGATAAAACTATTCTAGAATAAAATAAACTAAAATTAGAATTACCAGAGGTAATTGTAACGACGCTATAGAAGTCTTTCCAGCATATAGATCATAGTAGATAATATGCTTCTGTTTTGGATTAAAGTTGAAAAATAATTCTCAGAGGTTCTTTGAATGCATACCCCAAGCCGCAATTTTTGGGCTAACGGCTGGCTTGGGAAAATTTACGACGGCTTTTCGGCTAGCCGTAAAATGACGTAAACTACCTTTTTCGGCTAGTCATAACAAATTACGGCTTGAAACATAGTTCGTTGAAAACGCGTATCGACTATAGAGAGTTCCAAAAAGCCAATTAATTAGACATTAGAACAACTGTTACAATGCCATACAACTGAACAATAAGATTAGTGGCACACAGAAAGTCATACGAAAGAAGATAGTTTCAATAAGTCCATTACAATAGATGGCTATGAACTTATCGCTTATTGTGTTCTAACTAAGTAGTGTACAAACTACTAAACCAGCGGGTAAACATAATCACAACTTTGTGCGTGTTCTAGCTGAATTAGCTGAACTTTTTTCCGGCGGCTAGCCGTAAAATAATTCTCGGCGGTTTTTCGGCTAAGCCGTAAAATTTCCGGCGGCTAATCGGCTTGGACAAAAATTCGGCGGCTATGGCGGCGGTTTGGGGTATATAAATTGAATGAGACTATTGGTTCGTTTCCCGTTACATAAATAATCAGATACGTCAGTTTAGATTGACAAGGAGGGCATACAGACAGTCATTCATCAAAAACCTGTCAACAGATACCGATATATATATATAATTTATATATATCCGAATAACATATGTACTTATATATATCAATCTTTCTTTAATTTACCAAACATTGGTAGCACAAAACAAGAATATATATGAAAAACAGGAAAACCACATCAAATCTCAGATGATGTATCATGTATGTTTTCCAATTATACTTCCGATAAAAACATCGATATTTAATAAACATGCATATGAATCACTGGAATTTGTTTCAAAATTCTTCGTTTTCCTTGATCGTTTATTCATGCCCATTGGTTCAGTAAATTATCTGGCCTGACCGTTTGCATTTCGAAACTCCTGCGTTATGGCAAAATGTCTCAACTGGGACACTTAAGCTAAACCATGGGATCTTTTCCCACCACTGGCGCGACTGCCGCCATCATGCAGAACGACCAAACATATGTCTTTATGGAAGTCATTTATTTAGGCGGAAGGACAAACGGTGATATAGAGCGAAGAGCCAGCAGAGACAAGAAGATAGCGGAAGAGATGGAGGAGGAGGCAGAGATGGAAATATAGATATATAGATTGAAATAAATACACATAATATGCTTGTATACAGACAGGCATATATTCATGCGTGCAGCCATGCATATATACGGACACATATACATACATACACGTACATGCATATATACATACACACATAAATACATATATACATACATACATACATACATACATACATACATACATACGTACGTGCGTACGTATATACATACAAACATGCAAACATACATACATACGCACACATACATTCATCCACACATAGATGCATCATACATATATGCATATATACTTACGTACGTGCGTACATACATACATACATACATACAAACATACATACATCATACACACATAGATACATACATACACACATACAAACATACATACATACATATATACATACATTCATTCATGCATACTGTGATTGAAAAATACATTGCTTAAATTCACTGCGCTTGTCAGCGTATTAGCCTCAGCGTTAAACGTGTTATTGTGACCTACATGTATTCCAAAAATTTATATAGCGCCCTTTAAAATTTTTACTCAGAGACGCGTGTTATTGCCGACTCATCTTCACGCCCACGCCCACGCACACCCACACTCACACACACACACATACACACACACAGACACAG
Source organism: Aporrectodea caliginosa (assembly GCA_020284085.1). Lineage (NCBI taxonomy): Eukaryota > Metazoa > Annelida > Clitellata > Crassiclitellata > Lumbricidae > Aporrectodea > Aporrectodea caliginosa. Next base: position 356,851 of record JACEVL010000582.1, read on the forward strand.
ACACATACACACACACATACACACACATACGCACATACACGCGAACACACACCCACGCACACATAGGTCATTGTGTGCTACACGACCGATTAGATTGTCATGTCTATATTTGTCGTTAAATGTCAGGACATCATCAAGCAGCTTCTTGCGCAGCATCGCCGAGAGTAACTGTCGCCGATGCCAACTTCCCTCTCCAGTCATAAACATCCTCTGCAACTAACGTAGCATCCAGTCCCTGTTCGGGGACGCGGCGTTCCAGGAAAGACGGCCACAGATCTCCTCCCAGATTGGTTTATAGCCGTTGAATGTGATCGAGGGGACGTTCCAGATCTTCTCCAGCGCTGATTACTCCAGGGATGAAACCAATCTTGGATTCCTTTCAGATCTAATCGGTCTACTTTAATGGCTACGCTAGATTGGCTGCACTTTGGTATCAGTTTGGAAACGATGTGCTGATTTATCGCATAATTGGGTCACCGCTGATGAGTATTAGGGCAGGTCAGAGGTTACTCGAGCAATTCTGATTGTCCTTTGCAAAACATGTATTATTTATTGTTTAATTAGCAACTTCTTACGCGTTGGTGTCTAATAAACGAGGCATCGAACCATGGCTCACCAAAACAAGTAATCAGAAGTTCAGTCCACTATGACGTAGCTGTAATGAAAAATTCAGTTTATATTGTTACAACAGTTTTAAGCGTAAGATACCATTTAAGGATATCATTTAAATATACCATTTAAAGATACCATTTATAGATATCATTTAGAGATACCATCTAAAGAAACCATTTAGATACCGTATAAAGATACCATCTAAAGATACCACTTAAAGATACCATTTAAAGATACAATTTAAATATAGCATTTAAAGATATCATTTAAAGATACCATCTAAAGTTACCATCTAAAGATACCATTTAGATACCGTTTAAAGATACCATCTATACTCTATAGATACCACTTAAAGATACAATTTAAATATAACATTTAAAGGTACCATTTATAGATACCACTTAGAGATACCATCTCAATTAAGATACCATTTAAAGATGTCATTTAAATATACGATTTAAGGATACCATTTAAAGATACCATTTCAATATACCATTTCTAGATACCATTTAAAGCTGCTGCGAAAGGGTTTAACCGGCAAAACAAGAAAGCGACAGAGATTTCTAATTATTAATAAATAATTAATAATACATGTAAATGCGACCAAAGATTGAAACCGTTTTAAATAAACTATCAGATGACGTTCAATTATAAATCGTCATCGACTGAAACTCGCAGACGACGATTTCCTGATTAAGCTTTTTTTTGATTGATTGATTGATGCCTTTTTCATCAGATAACGGCGCTACAAAAGTCATCAGACTTGATAAGATAAATTGTTTCTATGACGTTCTGCTGATAACCGATGAATGAATGGTTTTATCGAACAATTCTTTGGCGGCACTATTTAAGATCAATCAATCAATCAATCAATATTCGTTTAATCATGAAACCAAGCTGTCACAGACGCAACTTGTTACAGGCAGTAAATAACAAATGTCATTAACAAGGAGAAATCCGGTCTTTTTCCTACTGAGGTACTATGGAAGTAGCAGATACTTACAAAAATTTCAGAATATGCCTTTAAAAAGAACCCGTCAAATAAAAATATGTCAAGTATAGGTCAACAGTCGTTTCGTAGCGCTGTGGCAAGCGGGACAGTGTCCAGAAGAATAACTGCGCAACATAAATAAATGGGTTAGATAAGGGCAATGTTCATATTATTGCCCTCAACTGATAAACAACGGGCGAAGAAAATCCTACAGGGGAATGAGGCCAATCTTCAGAGATACGTAGATTACAGGGATTTGTTTATGCCATGCATTATGTATGTGATTGGGTGAATAGAGGCAATATATACACTGATTGAATGAATGTATTGGGGCCGATGTGCAATGTATGTAGATGGAATGCAAATTACGATTGATCTAAAATAATACACGTCTAGCATTTTGTTTATGAACGATGTTTATATGACAGCTTCTCAGATCAGAGACCGACAGACAGACTGACAGACCGACCAACATGCGACGCTGTACATGTCAGTCAGTCAGACTGACATGTACAGAGTCGCATATTGACCAAAAAGACATACACGGATGTACGATTAGATGGATGGATGGATGGATTGATGGATGGATGGATGGATGGATAGACTTAACTTAACTTAACTATCTTAATCTTAATCTTAATCTTAACTTAATCTTAACTTAACTTAATCTTAACTTAACTTAACTTTTAACTTATCCTTAACTTAACTTAACTTAACTTAATCTTAACTTAAACTTAACTTAACTTAACTTAACTTAACTTAACTTAACTTACTTACTAACTTAACTTAACTTAACTTAATTAACTTCTTAACTTAACTTAACTTAACTTAACTTAACTTTAATCTTAACTTACTTAACTTAACTTAACTTAACTTAACTTAACTTAACTTAACTTAACTTAACTTAACTTAACTTAACTTAACTTAACTTAACTTAACTTAACTTAACTTAACTTAACTTAACTTAACTTAACTTAACTTAACTTAACTTACTTACTTAACTTAACTTAACTTAACTTAATTTAACTTAATCTTAACTTATCTTAACTTAATAACTTAACTTAACTTAACTTAATCTTTATCTTAATCTTAACTTAACTTAACTTAAATCTTAATCTTATCTTAATCTTAATCTTAATCTTAATCTTAACTTAACTTAATCTTAATAATCTTAACTTAACTTAATCTTAATTAATCTTAATCTTAATCTTAACTTAATCTTAACTTAATCTTAATCTTAATCTTAATCTTAATCTTAACTTAACTTAACTTTAACTTAACTTAACTTAATCTTAATCTTAATCTTAACTTAACTTAATAACTTAACTTAATCTTAACTTTAACTTAACTTAACTTAACTCTCTTAATCTTACTAATCTTAATCTTAACTAACTTAACTTAACTTAACTTAACTCTCTAACTTAACTTAATAACTTAACTTAATCTTAAACTTAATCTTAACTTAATCTAAACTTAACTTAATCTTATCTTAACTTAACTCCTCTTATCTTAATCTTAATCTTTATCTTAATCTTAACTTAACTTAATCTTAACTTAATCTTAATCTTAACTTAACTTATCTTAATCTTAACTTAACTTAACTTAATCTTAATCTTAACTTAACTTAACTTAACTTAATCTTAATCTTAATCTTAACTTAATCTTAACTTAATCTTAAACTTAATCTTAATCTTAATCTTAACTTAACTTAACTTAATCTTAATCTTAATCTTAACTTAACTTAATCTTAATCTTAACCTATCTTAATCTTTAACTTAACTTAACTTAATCTTAATCTTAATCTTAACTTAACTTAACTTAATCTTAACTTAACTTAACTTAATCTTAATCTTAATCTTAATCTTAACTTAATCTTAATCTTAATCTTAATCTTAACTTAATCTTAATCTTAATCTTAATCTTAACTTAATCTTAACTTAACTTAACTTAACTTAACTTCTTAATCTTCTTAACTTAATCTTAACTTAACTTAACTTAACTTAACTTAACTTAATAATCTTAATCTTAACTTAATCTTAACTTAATCTTAATCTTAATCTTAACTTCTTAATCTTAATCTTAATCTTAACTTAACTTAACTTAACTTAAACTAATCTTAACTTAATCTTAATCTTAACTTAACTTTAATCTTAATGGAACTTTAATCTTAATCTTAACTTAACTTATCTTAATCTCTTAATCTTAATCTTAACTTAAATCTTAACTTAACTTAATCTTAATCTTAATCTTAACTTAATCTTAATCTTATCTTTAATCTTATCTTAATCTTAATCTTTAATCTTAATCTTAATCTAACCTCTTAACTTTAATCTTAATCTAATCTTAATCTTAATCTTAATCTTAATCTTAACTTAATCTTAATCTTAATCTTAATCTTAATCTTAATCTTAATCTTAATCTTAATCTTAACTTAACTTAATCTTAACTTAATCTTAATCTTAATCTTAACTAACCTTTAACTTAACTTAATCTTAATCTTAATCTTATCTTAACTTCTAATTAATCTTAACTTAACTTAATCTTTAACTTAACTTAACTTAACTTCTTAATCCTAACTTAAACTTAATCTTAACTTAACTTAACTTAACTCTTAAACTTAACTTAACTTAACTTAATCCTTAACTTAACTTAAACTTAACTTCATCTAACTTAACTTAACTTAACTTAACTTAACTTAACTTAACTTAACTTAATCTTAACTTAAACTTAACTTAACTTAACTTAACTTAACTTAATCTCTTAACTTAATCTTAACTTAACTTAACTTAACTTAACTTAACTTAACTTAATCTTAACTTAACTTAACTTATCTTAATCTTAAACTTAATCTTAACTTAACTTAACTTAACTTAACTTAACTTAATCTTTAACTTAACTTAACTTAACTTAACTTAACTTAACTTAATCTTAACTTAATCTTAATCTTAATCTTAATCTTAATCTTAATCTTAATCTTAATCTTAATCTTAATCTTAATCTTAATCTTAATCTTAATCTTAACTTAATCTTAATCTTATCTTAACTTAATCTTAATCTTAATTAACTTAATCTTAATCTTAATCTTAATCTTAATCTTAATCTTAATCTTAATCTTAACTTAACTTAATCTTAATAACTTAACTTCTTAATCTTAATCTTAACTTAATCTTAACTTAACCCAATTATCTTAACTTAACTTAACTTAACTTAACTTAACTTAACCTTAACTTAATCTTAATCTTATCTTAACTTAATCTTATCTTAATCTTAATCTTAATCTTAATCTTAATCTAATCTTAACTTAACTTAATCTTAATCTTAATCTTAATCTTGACCTAACTTAATCTCCTTAATCTTAATAATCTTAATCTTAATCTTAATCTTAATCTTAATCTTAATCTTAATCTTAACTTAATCTTAATCTTATCTTAACTTAACTTAATATCTGATCTTAATCTTAATCTTAATCTAATCTAATCTAATCTTAATCTTAATCTTAATCTTAATCTTAACTTAACTTAATCTTAATCTTAACTTAACTTAACTTAACTTATGGATGGATGGACGGACGGATGGATGGATGTATGAACGTATGGATGGATGGATATATAGACGGACGGGTATGACATGGATGTTTCATCTATTATGCATTAAACTCTAATGGTTGACGTAGATTCCATGAAATGAAATGAAGCACCGCGGTTTTTGACCTCGTCTGGTCTATTATTATCTGGGACAATTTTTGGGGTTATAACGTACGTGTGTCTCTCAGACATAAACTCTGACGCCATAAACTGCCCCACGAGAATAAATCTTTCCTGATCCAATCGAGCACCTGCCTGGTGAATCGGTTGCAATTAACCATCGCTTCTCAATTATATCCAAATTACTGCGCCGTACAGAACAAATCCGTATTGACGACTTCTCGAATACGTGACAAGTAATAACTAACAGTTGCTTGTAGTAATTGTCTGTTGATACAACTTTGTCTTCCTAAAAGTCCATCCAAAGACAATCTTTCTACGCAAGGTTAAGATAACTCCTACT
>JACEVL010000582.1:367500-440000 GCA_020284085.1 Aporrectodea caliginosa
GCCTGTGTAATGTAAAGTACAGTAACGCTTAAAAACAGGCGCTAGATAAGTCCTATGAGAGGCCACGCGTGTAATGTAAAGTACAGTAAAGCTTAAGTATAGCCTACATATATGCACAAATACTAGATAGTAGGTTTAAAATGTTCTTACTTTTCTTGTAATATAGTATATAGCCTAGTAATTGTGATTATAACAGATTAATGTTGTCGCAAAATCTCACGCAGGTGCGCTCATATGTGGATATATCAGTCTGGTGACGTATGGTCTATGTATATGCGTAAGGAAAATGAGCAAAGTTATTGAAGATCCTAAACAGCTATTTTATCTGTAAATATGTGGACCATAGCTTAAATTTGAAGTATACTCAGGGAATCAATATTCCGTTAACACAACACGTGAACTGGACTGGACACAATGAAAAATGCAAATTGGTCAGTAGGCGAAAGTGATTAATCGCAAATTGTTATCTTGTTGTTAAAGTTCAACTTGATCTGACCGATCACCTACGCTCTTGCTGGGGCTCCCGTCCGATTCTGTCGCGTGAAAATCTGGAAATATTACCAGTTCCGTAAACAGAGGCTCTTAAATTTAATATGGCTCATAAGAAAAGGACACCGGAAAACAAAATGGGGGAGAGTGTCGGGAATTTACCGTCGATGGTCACACGATGTGAGGCGATGGATAGTTTCACCCACGGCATAACCTCAATCAAAGGCATCTGGTGAACTTTGACCTAACGGCGGCCATCAAACACAAGTTATGTATCTGTGTCTGCCCCGTTGGCCCTGCAGGAGCAGGCGATAACAGCACACTCGGCAATTATGCTGCTGAATCATTTACAATGTAAATAAGCAAATTGCAACGATGCAATTAGGTTAATGGCTGTGATGTAAATAGGTAGATGCACGGGCGTCCGGAGGGAAAGGGGCGCATTTGCCCACCCCCTTGATTTTGCACAAATTAAAAAAAATTACTTATCATCTTAGTTTTTGATAATGAATGGCTATGATTTTTTAACAGTTTTATTTTTTTATCCAAACTAGTCAAGATAACCCGAAAAATTAATAACATATAAAAACATTGAAACTTTTAACAGGTTTGTCTTTGAAATAAACGTTCAGACATAGCTGAAAATGGATCCCAGAAAGCTAAAAACAGGCTCCATATCATTATATTGATATTGCCCTCCTTCCACAGTTCAGAAGCGCACACGACCATAAGACAGAACATCGATATCGCAGAGCAATTGTGAGTGAAGGATTTCCTCAAGGTCCCTACACAGTAACTGCCTTTGGCGAGATTCGAACCCGTACTCTCCGCGTTATAGGCAGAGCGCTCTAACCAATCGGCCATCGTCCCACTTAAAGCGCACTTACATGTACATGCACACATGTTGAATCGAGATGGCTCGACTTGTTTGCATATGGGCTGAGGCCCTAAGCATTGCATTTGAATATAATACCGCTGTTCTACCGAGTCTCAGTATTTATTACAGCTTAAGTTGATTGCTGCGGGGAAGAGTATCAATTCGACCCACATGTACAGCACTGCTATATAGTGGGGGGCCCAGACACTCAGTCATTTCAAGTTGATGTAAAAGTTTCGTTTTCACTACCAATTTGAAGGTAATGGTCTGTAGATCAATATTCGTCCGAGGGGAAAGCATGCAGATAAAAAAATTAAGCGTGGGGGGCTCGAAAACCCCTTTGGTCTATGAGAAATATGTGTATTTTTTCCAGTCATTTCAAATAGATGCAAAAGTTTCTTTTTCAGTACCAATTTCAAGGTAATGGTCTATAGACCAACATTGGTCCGAGGGGAAAGCATTCAGATAAAAAGCGTGGGGGGCTTGAAAAACCCCTCCAACCTATGCAAAATATGTGTATTTTGCTCCAGTCATTTCCAGTAGATGCATAAGTGTCGTTTTTTCAGTACTAATTTGAAGGTAATGGTTTCTAGATCAATATTGGTCCGAGGGAAAGCATTCAGATTAAAAAATGAAGCGTGGGGGTTCGAAACCCCCACTTCCGTCCTTTGTGAAATATGTGGATTTTACTCCAGTCATTTCTAATAGATTCAAAAGTTTTATTTTCAGTACCAATTTGAAGGTAATGGTCTATAGATCAATACAGGTCCGAGGGAAAGCATTCAGATAAAAATAAAGCGTGGGGGTTCGAAATCCCCCAGCCTATGCTAAATATGTAAACTGTTGTAACTTTTGATTGGATGGTCCGATTTGAACATATTTCGTATTTATGGATTCAGAATCATGAGTTGCAAGTGATATTAACATACTTATTGCACATAAAAGCGTGTATTGCATATAAAAGCGTGGGGGTTCTTAATCCCTTTTCCGGCCTATGCGAAATATGCGTATTTTGCTACAGTCATTTCCAGTAGATGCATAGGTTTCTTTTTTCAGTACCAATGTGAAGGTAATGGTCTCTAGATCAATATTGGTCTGAGGGGAAAGCCTTCAGATTAAAAAATGAAGCGTGAGGGGGGTTCGAAACCCCCTCCGTCCTTTGCGAAATATGTGGATTTTACTCCAGAGTATTTCAAATAGATGCAAAAGTTTCTTTTTCAGTTCCAATTTGAAGGTAATGGTCTATAGACCAATATTGGTCTGAGGGGAAAGCATTCAGATAAAAAGGTAAAGCGTGGGGGTTCGAAATCCCCGGCCTATGCTAAATATGTAAACTGTTGCAACTTTTGAGTGGATGGTCCAATCTGAACATATGTGGTATGTATGGATTCAGAATCATGAGTTGCAAGTGATATTAACATGTATATTGCACATAGAAGCAGTGATGGTGCCAGTGTTGGCGCATATCCACAAAACTAAAGAAAGTTTCATAAGAAAGTTGCTAATAAACCGGCTATAAGAAATTGAACGTACATATACCGGGGTAGTTAAGTATTGCATATTGTTCTTGTCCAGCTACTTCGCACATGTACACTTGCAAAGACGTGTGCATTTCAATTTTGCCTTCATGCACTTGCAGAGAGAGCAGGTACTTGTGCAAGTGCACTTCACATCCAGGTGGAATACATCCCTGGCGAGGGGCAGCGAGGTCCATATGGGAATCAGCTTGCCTTCCTCTTCCTTCCACCCATGATTAGTGGGGTTATTCAAAGGCATCATGCATGGACCTATGAGCTGTTGTCCATATGCTCGCTTGGAATACACTTCTTTTGAGATCAACGTTGATCCAAAGCATCGGTTGTTGGGTGAATTCTCTCTACGTCCTTAGTCTTCTGTGAGAACACCTTCATTCTGACGAGGTCAATGTCATCTTTGGAGTCATTGGAGTACAGCCTACAGACGAATTGTGTTGCCACTTCTTTCAGCCTTGGCGATGTTTGAAATGGAGTGTCGACGACAGTTGCAAATTCCTCCATGAGGGATGGCACTTCGTGCATCAACTTTCAGCTATGGAAAAGATGTGTACATCACTGCAGGTGATGAAGTCCATCATGTAGGAAACAGTCCACCAATGGAGCAATGCAACCATGAAGAAGCAGACACTCATGTCCTTATACATCCTTTACACGCACTTCAAACATGGTCACTTGGGATGGTTCATACTGGATATACTGATGTTGTCGTAATTCTGTTGAGTAATTTCCATCATATCAAGGCTCTGAATCCTCCTGCAGAAATCTGGATCTCCTTCAAAGCGGGAAAGACAACTAGAATGCTCTCCCTGAACACTATCGCCTCAAACCTTGGAACGACAACGTGCAAAGCCATGGCCCTCTTTCACGCATTTACAGGATCAGACATCTACAGGATCAGGATCGTTCAAGTTCAAGGGTAAGCGATACTGCTGCAAGTTGATGCACGAAGTGCCATCCCACATGGAGGAATTTGCAACTGTCGTCGACACTCCATTTCAAACATCGCCAAGGCTGAAAGAAGTGGCAACAAAATTCGTCTGTAGGCTGTACTCCAATGACTCCAAAGATGACATTGACATTGACCTCGTCAGAATGAAGGTGTTCTCACAGAAGACTAAGGACGTAGAGAGAATTCCCCCAAAGGCCGATGCTTTGGATCAACATCTCAAAAGAAGTGTATTCCAAGCGAGCATATGGACAACAGCTCATAGGTCCATGCATGATGCCTTTGAACAACCCCACTAATCATGGGTGGAAGGAAGAGGAATGCAAGCTGATTCCCATATGGACCTCGCTGCCCCTCGCCAGGGATGTATTCCACCTGGATGTGAAGTGCACTTGCACAAGTACCTGCTCTCTCTGCAAGTGCATGAAGGCAAAATTGAAATGCACACGTCTTTGCAAGTGTACATGTGCGAAGTAGCTGGACAAAAACAATATGCAATACTTTACTACCCCGGTATATGTACGTTCAATTTCTTATAGCCGGTTTATTAGCAACTTTCTTATGAAACTTTCTTTAGTTTTGTGGATATGCGCCAACACTGGCACCATCACTGCTTCTATGTGCAATATACATGTTAATATCACTTGCAACTCATGATTCTGAATCCATACATACCACATATGTTCAGATTGGACCATCCAATCAAAAGTTGCAACAGTTTACATATTTAGCATAGGCCGGGGGATTTCGAACCCCCACGCTTTACCTTTTTTTATCTGAATGCTTTCCCCTCAGACCAATATTGGTCTATAGACCATTACCTTCAAATTGGAACTGAAAAAGAAACTTTTGCATCTATTTGAAATACTCTGGAGTAAAATCCACATATTTCGCAAAGGACGGAGGGGGGTTTCGAACCCCTCCACGCTTCATTTTTTAATCTGAAGGCTTTCCCCTCAGACCAATATTGATCTAGAGACCATTACCTTCACAATGGTACTGAAAAAAGAAACCTATGCATCTACTGGAAATGACTGTAGCAAAATACGCATATTTCGCATAGGCCGGAAAAGGGATTAAGAACCCCCCACGCTTTTATATGCAATACACGCTTTTATGTGCAATAAGTATGTTAATATCCCGTGCAACTCATGATTCTGAATCCATACATACGAAATATGTTCAAATCGGACCATCCAATCAAAAGTTACAACAGTTTACATATTTAGTATAGACCGGGGGATTTCGAACCCCACGCTTTATTTTTTTATCTGAATGCTTTACCCTCGGACCTGTATTGATCTATAGACCATTACCTTCAAATTGGTACTGAAAATAAAACTTTTGCATCTATTTGAAATGACTGGAGTAAAATCCACATATTTCACAAAGGACGGAAGTGGGGGTTTCGAACCCCCACGCTTCATTTTTTAATCTGAATGCTTTCCCCTCGGACCAATATTGATCTATAGACCATTACCTTCAAATTGGTACTGAAAAAGAAACTTTTGCATCTATTTGAAATGACTGGAAAAAATACACATATTTCCCATAGGCCAGAGGGGGTTTTCGAGCCCCCACGCTTAATTTTTTATCTGCATGCTTTCCCCTCGGACGAATGTTGATCTACAGACCATTACCTTCAAATTGGTAGTGAAAACGAAACTTTTACATCAACTTGAAATGACTGAAGAAAAATGCACAGGCACGTTCCTCCACTAATATTGATCCGGAGTGGCCGAGTGGGTTGGTAGCCCGCTCGCCACGCCGGCGACCCGGGTTCGATTCCGGGTCGGTTTATCAGAGATTAATTTCTCGGATCTTTACTGCGGGTGGCTCGGTCGCAATATAAACGTGGAGTACGAGGTTGCTTTCTGCATCCGACACTAATCATCTTCGATATGAAAAAGTGTCGTTAAGCCGAAGTACACACACACAGCACTGCCACACACAGCACTGCTATTATGATAAAGGTGCCTGGTACATGCGAATAGCCCACATAATATACGGTACTGTCATAAGTTGCCGTGATACATGTATATGCGAATGCGTGCATCTAGGTTGTAATAGCTTGCGTTGTAACTGAAGGGCTTACTGTTGAATCCTTGAGCAAAATTAATAGTCAGAGGGCTTTTAGGAAATACTCTTTGGATGCGAATGTAATCTACATTGTATAGATCGATTGAACTCTTGAAGCTTTGGACTGTATGTTGTTGAGCCTCACAGCGGATTGACATCTAGGGAATGGTTATGATGGTCTTCAGCTATTTTTATAAGCTATACAAATATCGATCTACCTAAGGATTGGATATTATGATGTCATAGAGACGTTTGATTATGTTGCACCCTCGGTTATTTCCATGAGCTATACAAATATCGATTTACCTAAGGATTAGATTAGAGCAGAGATAAGATTTGCTATCTCAACCCATTTAATAACTAACTGTCAGAGCTTAGACAATTTTTCCCATCTGTTACCTGTAACAAGTTGCGACCTGTCAGCTTGGTGTTGTGAATAAACGAAATTGATTGATTGAGATATTATGATGTCATAGTGACGTTTGATTTTGCTGAAACCTTGAAAACGCTTCAAGAATACCTCTGCACTCATTCCAACCCATGTGAGGGAAACATTTTTGCTTAGTATTATTATAAACGAGAACGTCAAAAAACTGTCTCTGTGTGAAAATGCATGGCACAATAATTAATTACAGTAAATAATTGGTCCTAAACAATGATGGGCACTAAACTAAGTTTTAAAGTTAAACTTCAACTATTTTTCAACTAAAATAAAACAGTTTAACTAAAGTTGGCCACTGCTTTTGTAAATAAGTCAACTAAACTAAATATAGTTAGTTAAACTTTTCCAACTTTTAGCAAACTTTTTTACAAACATTTTCATAATAACAGAGGTTAAGTGAACTAATGTTGCACAGCGTCAATGACAATTTAGGAAATGCGCACTATAGACTAATAGGCCTAGTCCTACTACACTTCTACCAGAAAATCATGAAGAAAGTTGCTAATGCAAACGATGATGCATCATGCAATGCAATGCAGTTCACCTGACATGAATAATAAAACCAGTTAGGCCTACTCATGACAATCATTGCGGATGATATTTGCGCAGTTGCTGATTTTTTTCCGTTAAACTTTTAAGTTAATAACTAAAAATTATTAATTAAACTTTGGCTTTAACTAAACTATTTTCCTCCAGTTAAACTTGACCCTTAGCTAAACAGATTAGTTTAACTAAAAGTTTTCAACTTTTTAGTTAACTTTTGCCCATCACTGATCCGAAATAGGTCGTGTAAATGCAAGTTTAAACTGATCAATTACTCCACAGACTTGTATCTCGTGGATTATTACTCCTCTTGATGTAATTTGCATTTAATTTCTCATACGGGCGAAGGGTAAAGCCTGACAGACAGTCTGCGAAGACCCAGATTGTGCATACGATGTTTTACTTCTAAATGAAATGGCAGAGGTATTACTCCTGTCGCTAGAAGTTGTTGACGGGGAAGCCCAACCTTCTGGTTGGGGAAATCAAGTGGGATAAGAGCCCAGACGACGTTGGATTACCCATTTGGGAAGTCACCATCAGAGGTAGCAGGTGATGAGTTGTAGGTCGTTGAAGCCCTTACTTACTTCGGCAGCGAAGAGGGATCAAAGGCAGAATTACTATCGTCTGATCCTGGATGGTCTCCCTGGTTATAAAAACATATGGCCACCTACAGCTGACTTGAATACTAAACTACACCTCTAAAGTCTGTTTATCCTGTCAGTGTTACTTCTCTAAAGAGAACAGACGTGGTCCACAAACAACAACAGAAAAACTAGTGAAACGACTGATTATGTAAATGCTCGCCCGTTTCTGTATGTATGTATGTATGTATGTATGTATGTATGTATGTATGTATGTACGTATGCATGTTATAGCGCCCCTTCAAGATTTCTACTCAGAGGCGCTCCCGACTATTGCGCGGACACTGAATCGGAGTTTCACGCCGAAGCGCATGAGCAATTGCGAGTGAAGGACTTGCCCAGGGTCCCTACGCGGCGGCTTGAGGTGGATTCGAACCCGCAACCCTCCAGCTGCAAGGCACCGAACATACCCCTACACCACCGCGCACCAGAGTGTACATGCGAGTGCTCTATAGTGTTAAAATCTCTTTATAAGATTCGTGTGCTCTTCTTATCATGCTATGGTTCTCATGCTCTTGTTATCATGCTAAGGTTCTAGTGTTATGGTTAAGCAAATCAAGCTTACGTTCTTGTCGTGCTATTCTCGTTGTGGTTATCGTGCTGGTTTTTACGCGCAAGTGCTCTTGCGCTAATGTCCTCCTACTAGAATCAACGTGTTAATGTTCTTGTGCTAATGTTCTCTTGCTGATGGAATCGTGCTAATGTGAGTGAGTAAGTCAGTAAGTAAGTGAGTGAGTGATTGAGTGATTGAGTGAGTCAGTCAGTCAGTCAGTCAGTCAGTCAGTCAGTCAGTCAGTCAGTCAGTCAGTCAGTCAGTCAGTCAGTGAGGCAGTGAGCGAGCGAGCGAGTGAGTGGGCCTATTAATTCATGGACAGTTTTGGCGTAAAGGCTCGCATTGAAATCTAACACTTTCACATAAACTGATAAGACGAAGGATTGAAGTGTTAGATGCAACTTTGATGGAAGAAAAGGATTTCAACTTGCATAAAAAGCTGCCAAACCAGCGAATGTATTTGCGACGCCATGCAGACGGTGTCGCCATCTGACGAATAGATAGGAAAACACTACAGCAGGTGGATTATCGCAAGTGCGGCAAGAGAATATTATTATGATAAATGAATAATTATCATAATAATTATCATACAGTTAAATGAACACTTAGACCAACATAATAATAGCTGTAGTAGTAGTAGTAGTAGTACTAGCATGGTGGTGGTGGTGGGGGTGGCGGCGGCGGCGGCGGCGGCGGTGGCGGCGGCGGCGGCGGCGGCGGTGGTGGTGGTGGTGGTGGTGGTGGTGGTAGCAGTAGCAGTAGCAGTGGCAGTAGCAGTAGTAGTAGTATAGGCTCCTCTCTACAGGCGAATTACATTACGCTTGCTATGATATCTTAACATAATATTAATATTATAATAATTGTGATTATTATCATCATTATCATTATAATTAATGTGCATGTACATGTACACTCACATGCCTTACCATGCTCATTTACAATAGTATTAGACCCATGCATATATATATATGAATACATACATTTAAGCATACATGCATACACACATGTATCTACATACATACATACATGCATGTCGACATACATACATACATACATACATACATACATACACATATACATGCTTACATACATACATACATACATACATACATATATTCCTACATAAAACACTTACATACATACATGCATACATCGAACTGTTAGACGCATATATCAAAACAAGGCCGAGTGTAGGACGCAATATCCGTTTCTACGTTGATGTTGTCATGGAAACACAATACTTCACGTGGACGACTTCCTAGTCCTGAAACAGACACGATCCATTTATAACTTTTGTAATTTTCACAGCCTGTTAATCGCACCATTCGCTAGGCGTCATATCATTCATGCGCTTAGAGACGCTCTAGTCGTCTTCACTTCAACCTACTCTTTATAAATCAGGTGATGCGATGAATTATGGTGCAGTAATGTTGGGTGCTGTAAGCATTGTGAATTGCAGTAAAGTTAGGTGCAGTAGTCGACGAAATGTGCAGTGATATTATGTGTAGTGATCATTGTAAAGTGCAGTGAGATCATATGTAATAATTGTTGCAAGGCGCAGTAAGATTATGTGCAGTAAGAACCAAAGCTCGAGGGTACGTACCATACGTATTCTATTTTTTGAAAGGTACGTACGTTTTTTAACGTACCCTATTTTAGGGTACGTTAACAATCCAAAAATACGTTAACCATCCAAATATACGTTAACCATTTATGTTGTCTGTCCGATAGACACCATAAATGAGGACAAACATCACTTCGACTAGCACTAAGGGGAGCAATGGACTTGACAAATAACCAAGGACAATAGAGATTATTTTATTTTCATGGGTATGTGTATGTATACATGCAGGTTTCAATGACTCATACTGTTGACGTCAGATTATACGTAGGCTATGGGTCGCCGAGTAAACCATAAATAAATGTTCGTGTGTGATACGTACCATACGCGTATTCTATTTTTTCAAAGGTACGTACGTATTTTAACGTATTCTATTTTAGGGTACGCGTACCCTCGAGCTCTGGTAAGAACATGTGTAATAGTTATTGTCGGGTGCAGTAAGAATACATGACAGTAGTAATCATTGTAAAGTGCAGTAAGATTACGTGTGCTAATCATTGTAAAGTGCAGTAAGATTACGTGTAGTAATCATTGTAAAGTGCAGTAAGATTACGTGTAGTAATCATTGTAAAGTGCAGTAAGATTACGTGTAGTAATCATTGTAAAGTGCAGTAAGATTACGTGTATAGTAATCATTGTAAAGTGCAGTAAGATTACGTGTAGTAATCATTGTAAAGTGCAGTAAGAATACGTGTAGTAATCATTGTAAAATGCGGTATGATTATGCGTAGTAATTACTGTAAGGTGCAGTAAGATTACGTGTAGTGATCATTGTAAACTTTTGTAAAGTGCAGTAAAATCATGTGTAATAATTATTGTAAAGTGTACTAAAATCATGTATAAGGTGCAGTAAGATTATTTATGCAGTAGTCATTTACCTTAGCCTAATTGAACGCTTTAACGACGAGCGTGTACTAAAAGTGACTGGGAAGCAGTGGCGTAACGAGGGGGGCAGGGGGCGGCCGCCCCGGGCGCAGGACAGGGGGCGCAAAATTAGGCTGTAGACAAATTTTGTTAAAGAAATCAGGCAAGAATAGCTAAAAAAGTACAAAAAAGTAACGATTATGCATGAGTCTGGCAGGGGCGTGGGCGCGGGGGGGGCGCAAAATGAGGTTTCTGCCAATTTAACCCCTTTTTCATGAAAAAAGACGGAAAAGCAAAAAAAAACAAAGGTCATCAGAATTTTTGGCGGAACTAAGAAAAAAATTTTCAGGAAATTCTTGCCCCCGGGCGCACGAACCCCTAGTTACGCCACTGCTGGGAAGCCAATGCAGCTCGTCGTTAAGTGAAAAAGCGATGCTTAAGATTCTTCTTCTTCTTGTGGTTCTCTGCCTCTTAGGCAGGTTCAAATGTCCGACGTCGCCACTTCTCTCGTTGTTGGGCCTCTTCTTTCAGTTTCCTGTAGCCGTTTGTCATCATCCAATCCAGCATCATCTGTCTTGGTCTTCCTCTTGTCTTCCTCCCCTTCATTTTTCCTTCGATGACCGTTCTTAGTAGTGAGTCTCCTCTCAGCGTGTGCCCGATCCATTTCCTTTGCCTGTCTCTTATTGTGCGTATAAGGACTCTTTCTTCTCCAATTATTCCCAACACTTCTTCATTTGTTATATGTTCTGTCCAGCTGATTTTTTCCATTCTTCTCCATGTCCACATTTCGAAAGCTTCCAGTCTTCTTATATCCGCTTTTCTCATTGTCCATGTCTCCGATCCATACAGCACCACGCTCCATACTAGTGTCTTTATCATTCTTATCTTTAGATTCCTGTTTAGTTTTCCTCTCAGTAATTCTCTTCTGTTTGAGAATGCCTCCTTTCCTATTGCTATCCTTCTTTTAATTTCTCTGTGGCATTTGGCATCTGTCGTAATCATACTCCCTAGGTAGCAGAATTCTTTGACTTGCTCTATCTGTTTTCCTCCAATGTGTATTCTGACTACAGTTTCCTTTCCTTTACTTATCTTCAATACCTTTGTCTTTTTGATGTTAATCTTCATCCCGTATTCGGTTGATGTTGTGTTTAGCCTATCCATCATTGCTTGCAGTCCTTTCTGGTTTCTCGCCAACATTGCCTGATCATCTGCAAACCTTAATGCCTTTATCCATTTTCCACCAACCTTTATCCCCTCCTCCATCTCCTCTACTGCCTCTCTGACAAGCTCTTCTATATAGATGTTAAATAGTAATGGTGACAGTGGACATCCTTGTCTCACACCTCTTCCAACGTTTCCTGGTTCCGAGTACTCTCCATCTATTCTTATTCGCATCTTTTGTCCCATGTATAAGTTTCCTATTAATCTTCTGTCTCTCCAATCTATTCCCATCCGCCTCAATGCATGTAGTAGCCTTCTCCAGTCAACTCTATCAAATGCTTTTTCATAATCCACAAAGCATATATATACATCCTGACCATTCTGGCAGCTCCTCTCTGTTAGTACTCTTAGTGTTCCGATCGCATCCCTAGTTCCCATGCCCTTTCTAAAACCAAATTGATCATCTCCCAGCCCCTCAATTGCCTCTGTCTTTGCTTGCACTCTCTTTGCTAGTATTCTTATCATGACTTTTGACGCATGGGTGAGGAGGCTAATGGTCCTGTAATCCTCGCATGCTGTTGCATTTGGTTTCTTTTTAATTGGTATTATTATGGATTGCAGGAAGTCCTCTGGCCATTCTCCCGTTGTGTATATATCTTGGCATATCCTTATTAGTTCTTTCATGGCACCATCCTCCAGACTTTTGAGCATCTCTGCTGGTATGTTGTCTATTCCCTCTGCTTTGTTGTTTTTCAGTTCCTTTATGGCCGCTCTTACCTCCTCTCCCAGCACCTCTGGGCCAATATCCTCCTCTCTCCCTCGAGTCTCCTCTTCCTTCTCCAGTCCCTGATTGTCATGCAATTCTCCCTCTTCACTTCTGTAGAGTTCCTCCACGTACTCCTTCCATCGGTTCTTAACTTCATTTGTTTCATTTAGGAGTCTACCTTGTTTGTCGCTAACCTCTATTCCTCCTCCTCCTTTTCCCGGTTTCCTAGATATCTGTTTCACCTTTTCGTACACTTTGTCATATCTTCCCTGTTGCTGTAAGTCTTCTAACTCTTGACATTTCTCGTCCCACCATTTTTCCCTTGCCTCTTCTGTTGTTCTTCTCAGTTTGTTGTTTAATCTTCTATATTCTTGCCTTGCTTTTTCGGTGCTTTGGTGTTTCCATTTCCTCCGTTCCTCCATCTCTTCTATCATTTCTCTTGTTACCCACGGTTTCCTAGCAGGTACTCTCTCTTCTGCTCCGACGATGTCATTGGCGCTCTGTATGATATTGTCTTTCAGTCTTTTCCATCTCTCTTCTATGGATTTTCCCTCGTATTCTCTTAGATTTTCTTCTATTTTCTTTCCCAGTTCGTTGCTCTTTTCTTTCAGGTTCTTTTTATTCCATCTCTGTCTTATCTTCTTTTTCCTCTTGATGAATTTCAGTTTTATCTGGGCCTTCATGATGATCAAGTTGTGATCTGTGTCTGCGTCTGCTCCCGGCATTGCTCTTGCATTCTTGACACTGTTTCTGTATCTGTGTCTTACCATTATGTAGTCCAGCTGATATCTTGCCATATCTCCCGGGGATTTCCACGTGTACCTACGTCTCTTCTCGTGCTGAAACCAGGTGTTTGTCAGTATTAGTTCTCTTCTCTCACAGAACTCCGCTAGTTTTTCGCCTCTGCTATTTCTCTTCCCCAGACCATACTTTCCAATGCATTTTCCCTCCGCTCCTTCTCCCACCACTGCGTTCCAGTCTCCCATTATGACTACATAATCTGTTCCCTTGATTCTATCCAGTATTTCCTCCAATCTCTCATACATATCGTCTACTTCTTCATCTTTGTGCGTTGTTGTTGGCATGATTGTATATCTGTATTATTACTATATCTACTGGTTCTGCCTTTATTTTGACCTCAATCATCCTGCTTCCATATCTTTCAATCTTTATTATGGACCTGGCAATCTTCTCTTCTACCAGAACAGCTACACCGTTTTGGTTGTTTTCTCCTCCTGTGTGTATGATTCTTATTCCATCACTATTAAAGTCTCCCTCCTCCTTCCATCTTGTCTCCGCCAGCCCCATAACATTCAATTTTGATCTTTTCATCTCCCCTATGACGTTTGCAAGCTTCCCGGGTCTTAGCATTGTGCGGACATTCCATGTCCCTATTTGTATCTTGTTTTTCTGATCTTTCTTCATGTTGATTTTGCAGGGGTTTCGCTGGTTGACGACCGAGGAGGCCCCACCCCCTCCCCTGCCGGACGCGACTCTTCCCGGTATCCAGGTTGAATCGTTGACGTCGTTGACTTTTTTCTCTAGTGGCTTCATCTTCTATATACTTGGGATATATAGAGAGGTGGTCTCCCAAGTCCTTCCTCTCGGTGTTTTTCTCGAGACACCATCTCTCTCTTGCGTTGACGAGTTCCATCATCCGTCCTTCAGAAGTTTCTTCTCTGGGTACTCGCATATCCCGGCGAGGACTCGGTCGTCCACCACGCACTTTGTTTCCAACAGGGGTACCACGAGAAGGTGGCGTGGTGGGCAATTGAGCAGCAGAGGCTTTTTGAGACGCTTGCTGCCCCATTTCGGCCCCCCGGCTTAAGATTGTGGTTCTGAAATTGATTGACGCTACTGGTGCAGAGGAATTCTGTGGACGATCAGTTCTCTTAGACCATCACTCATGTCACCGCCAGTTTCTTTGTATACCACTTGCTCAACCGAAGCACGTTTCCTAAAAACATTTCCTCTCATTACGATGGCTTTACCGAATCTTCGTCTGTTTTATTGAACACTAAACCACGTCGTTCTTAAAGACACGGAGCGTTGGCATTCGGATCAGAGCCTACAATAGAGGCGTTTTGCATGACTGTCGTCGACTCTCATGCGCGTTACCTATAGTCAACGTTTATCATCGTGCAACCGTCACCTTTA
This sequence comes from Aporrectodea caliginosa, assembly GCA_020284085.1. Taxonomy (NCBI): domain Eukaryota; kingdom Metazoa; phylum Annelida; class Clitellata; order Crassiclitellata; family Lumbricidae; genus Aporrectodea; species Aporrectodea caliginosa. Next base: position 382,175 of record JACEVL010000582.1, read on the forward strand.
ATGGCTCTCTTCTTGGCTAGAAATGGAACGACAGTCTGAAAAGCAAGAAAAGCGTTCGAGGAGTCTTGGAATCTCTCGTTCTAGAAAGTTATTAGCGACAGGGAAATCTTCAAAGATTACTTAAAGCCATCTTGGTAAAATTACTTTAAAATTTGAGAATCAGAAAATGCTGAATTTAATTTTAATGCAATACTATCAAATCTGATCTATTCCAATTGTGCTTTAGAATTAACTTAGAAAAACATCGAAAATTTAGGAAAACTATTGTAAGACATAAGACATAAGATATAAGATAGGCCCTATTTGTTGTTCCCAGCAATTGTACATTGACATTTAATTATGCATGTTACTACAATTTCCATGGAATAATAGATCATCATAGTGTAACAGAGCTTTTAAATACTTTTTATATACTGCAAAATCCTGAAGGGTACGCGACGGTGCATTTTAAAATGTTTCAGCGGCATTTTTGCACGCACCTTTTAAAAGGTTCGCCATTCCTGCTATAAATGGATCGCTTGATTCGCTTTGTAAAGAGAAGTTCACCAGAGGCGCTCCTGGCTTGACAACACAAGAGAATGTGCTTAGAGTGCTTACAGGTGAAGAAATACAGAAAAACTAAGGAACTCATGCAGTGGTTTGCTAGGTAACTGTTGCTGAAGATGGACCAACCACAATGAAGCTGCTGCTTCGGTGTTATTGAAGATTTTGTCAGATGTATAATCAGATTAACTGCATGGTGCATTGTGCAATAGAGCGAATGGATCTGCTGACAGATGGGGATAGGAAGGAGACACATGGTTTCCCAGGAAAACATAACACAGCAATAATAAAATAATAATAATAATAATAATAATAATAATAATAATAATAATAATAATAATAATAATAATAATAATAATAATAATAATAATAACAATAATCGTTTATTAATTCAAACTGACAAGTACGCAGTACATTTACATGACATAGAAGTAACAGATGATAACAAGTTTAACAGGGGTCATATTTAACTGTATGGCAGCCTGCAAGGCGCCCATCTGTCCTACTGCTCATTTTACAGTCGCCCCGAGGGAGTGTAAGGCTGAGTGAACCTTATGGACCTAGACTGTATCGAACCTGCGTCCTTCTGATCTTCGTGCCAGCGTGTTACCATTCAGCCATCTTCTCGCACCGGAGTGCCTTCTCGAGAATGTTTGCATCATGAAGATCATAAACTCAATTTGTATTTGCATAGGTAACCAGTGCAGTTTCTCCGACGTGAAACCGGATATATTGCAAAACCTGGGTATATTATGTTATGACTGTCTAGATTAGACAGTCAGATTAGAATGCAATACCGCTGTTCAATCGAACCGCAGCATTCATGCAATGCAGTTTTGGGTGACTAGTGCTGTAAAGAGTTTCGACCGGCATATAGAGCACTGCCATAAATGGTCCTGGTAATATGAATAGCCTACGTATATGGTACTGTAATAAGCGGCCGTGATGAATGTGAGTGCATGCATCAAGGTTGTAATGGCTTGAGTTGTAAGCAAGCGGTTCAATCCTGAAGCAAGTTTAGTATAGGCACTCATTGAATGTTAATCTAATCTTCTCTTTCTAGATCTGATTTGATCTATTCTAGTATAGTTTAATCAACGCTAATCTAGTGTAGTTTTTTTCTAATCATGTACGTAAAATTCTATGGCACACATATCGTCAAACACCCGCTTCTTCTTTGCGCACTTTATGAACCGCGGCCACGTTCTGCATAGGTTGCTTCCACCAAAAAAGCCCCAACAATATACTCTGCGACCACGATCGCCTGATCGTTGCCTACCTCTTGCAGTTAATCTACAGCGCAAGACGTTTATATAGTTTGAATGTTGTACTCATAGTGACAGTTGATTGTTATTAAGACGTATGTACACCAGAGTGCGGATATGCAATTGGTTTAATAAAGCATATAGGCTACTTACTTACTTACATAAGATAGCAATTCAAAACAGTGTCTAAACTACTCTTCAGACTGCACTTAACTGTCAAGTAAAATTTCAAATATTAAAATGAAATGACGTGTTGTTGGCTTGAGTTAATCTCTAAAACATTCATGCTACACACTGCACACTCCAGACAAGTCAACTGAGCACTCGACAATGTTAATTGCACAAATTCAACGCTTCCGAAAAGTGAAACAGCGCAATAAAAATAGTCTCATGTGTTGTAATACTTGGCTAACAGTTACTCTCCACTCTACAAGGAGTTCGCATGGCCCCCATTAAGCCCATTTAGAAACCCTATTCAGATATTGGTCCCGTATTGGGCCCATATGGGTCCCTTCTAATACCCAGGGATATTCTGGTGGTTTATTGAAATATGTTGATTCGATTTATTGACCAAAACATTTAATTACTTTCATTACAGTCCGTGAAGATGAGTTTGCAGTGATTAAATGCAATGCAGAAGAATCATTGGCAGCAGCGTATACATACATACATATATATATATATATATATATATATATACAGGGTGGGCCAAAAAAAGGAACCCCCTACGGTTTTTTGCTAATATTTCGGCCAAAAGTAAGAATTTTTAAATCAAGTTTCACAGGTTTAAAGGAAATTCATATTTACGTACACTGGCCAAATTTCACGAAAACATTTCAAACAGAACAAAAGTTATATCACTTTTAGTGAGTCCACCCACTGATTTTTGATGGTTCAAAAATATAACGCAACAAAAAGCAACAAAAACCGGTTTTACTAAGTCACTTCTCAAATAATTGTTATCAAACAAACTTGATTATTGTTTCACAACTTGAGTTCAATGTGTCCACCACCAGTATCCATACATGTTCTGAGTCTTTTTGTAAAGCTTTGATGTCTTTGTTGATGGGTTCCAGAGGTAAATCTTCCCACATAAACTTCAATGCGACCATATCAACTTCCATATCAACTTCAATATGAACTTCAATTTTTTTAGCGTTTTTGGCTTTGATCACAGATTGTGGTATTTCTCCAGCATAGCTTCCCATACTTGATAATCCATTTGTTAGAGTGCGGACACATTTCGGCCTTCCACTGCTCCTACGACTTTCCAGAGCCGACTTCCCTTTCATTAACGCGGCGGCATATTTTTAACGGTACTCGGCTTCCACTGTTTATCAGGGCAAGCGGCAATTAGAGCTTTAGCTCAAAGACCCTGCTCATGAAGTGTCTGCATGGCATTTTGTCTGTCATTGACACTGTCCATTTTGATTTTTTAGAAATTTCAATTTCATTGTTTTAATTACAAAATTATTAATCTAAAAATTCATTATTTACGAAGTTCTTGCTAAATGACGTCACAGTAACTTGCAGCTACGCTGGTACACCGTTTCTTTCTAAATAATAGTAATAATTATCTGGCAATATCAAGTTTGTTTGATAACAATCATTTGAGATGCGACTTAATAAAATCGTTTTTTGATAATTTTTTATGCGTTGCATGTTTTTGGACCATCAAAAACAGTGGGTGGACTCACTAAAAGTGATATAACTTTTGTTCTGTTTGATATGTTTTCGTGAAATTTGGCCAGTGTACGTAAATATGAATTTCCTTTAAGCCTGTGGAACTTCATTTAAAAATTCTTACTTTTGGCTGAAATATTAGCAAAAAACCGTAGGGGGTTCCTTTTTTTGGCCCACCCTGTATATATAGTGAATAAATACATGTCATTTATTTTATTTTTTTATATACTCTATAAACTTATACGCTATTTTATATCGCAAAAAATCCTAAATAATACATGTATTATGTAGTGAGATTGGATCCTATATTGTTTATGAGCTTTGTCCTAGCCGGCGCGGATGGAGTTTGTTCCATTTCAGTAAATGCACGCTGGCGTGATACTAAATAAACTCCAACTGCAATTGTAAAAATTTGATTAACTGTTCAATCATAATCGTATTTCGGGAAATTCACATTTAAAATATAATGTTCTCTATCACAACCATTGCAATTGGAAACCGCTTTTGGGCTTCAAAAACATAGCATACAAAGTACATAAATTAACAGTCGGCTATTATGTCCCGTATAAACCGCACATTGATTCTGATAATTTATAGCCCACTGGGCTTACTGAATTGATTCACGTTACACAGTTATGATAAACGTTTTTCTATCTATCGACGGTCGGAATTTATGTGCCGTTTTTTTTTAATTCCTTATTTTCATTCGGCAGATGCGGCGCGTCCGACACAGCTTGAATAAAAACTCTATATAAAAGCATATAATATATATCTACATATGATCTATATAAGCTCAATATACATTTATGTATATACATAAAATTATATATATTGCATTTCGTGGTTTATGATACCTCCGACACAACCAGTCCGTGCTACAAGTGTTCCAGGTATTAAAAATAAATCGATTATTGTGACACAAGTTGACATGACCGCAGCTTGTTTACAAACTTTAAGTTAAATTCGTAGCTGTGTGGTTTTGTCCACAGCTTCGCCTGTTTAAAGAATATACGGTATGTTCATAGTGATAAGTCAATTTAAGCAGGGATGAAGGGTTTGGGTTGAGCCTGATGTTAGTATACCTTTTTGTGTAAGATCCGGGCGATGAAGTTCCGGTCGTCCCTGGCTGGTAGGGTGAAGGGATGTAGTCGTGGGCGAAGGTTTTATGTGATGTCCGGAACAGGTGGAAAATGATGTCGGAGAACATGGTGTGGATCAGAACATACAACTTTGAGCAGGCGTTCGTCCGCCAAGGCCACTCGGGGCAGTTGAGGGAAGGAAACCAGTCAAACCACATCTCCTCATTCTGCTGATCAGTTGTTCTATCTTTCCTCTGTCGCCGCTGTTTGCATATCCCCACCAGACAGGAGATGCATACATTAGATGTGCATTGCTGATCATTTTAGCTACATCATGGAGAGAGGGGAGGAGTCGCCATGAGAGCGGATAACCCTTGGAGCGTATAGAGTCGAGGAGCACGTTGCGATGGTTTCTTCGATGTGTGTCGCACCATGTCTGAAGCGTGGAAAAAGATTGAGGGCGACTTCAATGGCAGCCATGAGAAGTCGTTAAAAATACAAGAGACTCATTTATGACGATGATTTTCCGTCATGCAAAACGACGTTCGCAAATGGTTGTACCACCTTCGAGGCTTCGCCCTATATGACTGAACGGTCACCTCGCGAGAACTTTGCTCCTGAGCAATTACGCAATGGACTGTTTGATCGATGAATGCAGATATCTTTTGTGAGACTCTCACTGCGAGGTTGTGACCAGCTATTAATTAATCATGTACGATTGATGAACTGCTAGCGAAGGCGTGGGCATAACCCTGTACCTCAGGCTGCGGACTCGTTTAATCAAACGTAACATCCGTAAGTCACTTTTAAAAACTGCACAACAAGTCTACTGCACAGCGTTCATTCACAATTACTTGAAGTAGTCCGTCATACTAAATTATGTACATGGTAACCTTTCAACCAACGTTCCAACGCTGTATCAGTTTAAGAATAAATTAAACACATATACCGACCGAACGCTAATCCTCGTAAGAGCACCAATGCCTTAATCGCTGCTGTTACTTTAATAATAATAATAATAATAATAATAATAATAATAATAATAATAATAATAATAATAATAATAACAATAATAATAATAATAATAATAATAATAATAATAATAATAATAATAATAATAATAATAATAATAATAATAATAATAATAATAATAATAATAATAATAATAATAATAATAATAATAATAATAATAATCTTCGTTTAATTTCAAACTGACACAATGCAGGATGATTACAAATCAGTATGAACAGATAATCACAGGTTATTACAGGAGTCGAATTTTAACTTATACGGCAGCCATGCAAGGCGCCCATCACATCCTACATCTCATTTTAACATGGAATGATAGACTGAGTGGACCTTTGGGAGGGTTCGCGAACCCGCTACTACCTACTGCTCTTCACGCCACTGATGTTACCACTACACTATGGACCCTCCCCCAAGTACGCGGGCGCCTCCCCCCCCCGATAAGCACTCCGCACCAGGGAAGAGATCCTGAAACTTTGCTATTAGACCTCCGAGATTTACCTACATGTGACGTGACATGCTATGCTCACTGATGCTTTTGGTATACAGAATGAGTGTTGTTACTGATATTACTCACGTAATTGATATTTATGCTTTACTCCATTGGTTGCATAATGATTGTAATTGGGCGACCTCTGTTAGCGGAACGGTTCGTTCTTTTTGGGGTTTCCTGTTGTTCGCTGAATATTCGCTTCAATCTATTGTTTCCGTGACTATGTGATGTGATTATGTTTTTCTTCAGTGAAGAATAAAGCTTTGATTGATTGATTGACTGATTGATTGATTGACTGATTGATTGATTGACTGACTGACTGACTGATTGATTGATTGATTGATTGATTGATTGATTGATTGATTGATTGATTGATTGATTGATTGATTGATTGATTGATTGATTGATTGATTGATTGATTGATTGATTGATTGATTGATTGATTGATTGATTGATTGATTGATTGATTGATTGATTGATTGATTGATTGATTGATTGATTGATTGATTGATTGATTGATTGATTGATTGATTGATTGAGTGAGTGAGTGAGTGATTGATTGATTGATTGATTGACTGATTGATTGATTGATTGACTGATTCAAATAAAATCTTTCTAACTTATTGCGGAACAGCGAGATTGAAATAACCTGTACAAATGCGTCCTGGTCCTGATTGACCGGCTTGAGCTGGTTCGTTGGGCGGCTGCACGCTTTATTGGAGGTTTCGCCAAGGTTGACCGCATCTCGCAGAATATGCATGAGGTCCTCGCCCTGGCTTCCCTTTCCACGGCGCATCTATTTCCGGATCTCTTCCCTCGTCTGGAGTGCTTATCTCGGGGGAGGGAGGCTTCCGCGTACCTGAGGGATCCCCGTCTCATCCCATGATAGGTCCTCGTCTCCTTCGCTCTGCTGCCCACGGTCGCCTGACTGTTCGCCTTTCGCCCACACAATCACTATGCAGCAACGCGCCTTTTCTGTTACTGGCCCAGTGACGTGGAAAGGGCTTCCTCTGGAGGTTCGTTCCCTCCCTGGGGTCCTTCATTGACCGTTCTGTCAGCTCCGCAAGACTGGTAATTTCCGCATGGCCTGGATCGGGAGCGCCTCTGTGTAGTGGCGCTATGTAAATTTCGGCTGATTGATTGATTGATAGATTTGCGTAGCCAGTAAGAGATTTCCATTTCAAATTATCATGAGCTCATTGCAGAAAGTAGAACACCATTCCTTTATTTTCAGTTAGCCAAAGTCGCCTATATTGTTACACCAGTTGGCAGATTGCATGCATTTTAACGATGGCAAACGTAGATATACTCAGCTTTGCGTAAGCTTACTGAAGTCGTTATCGTAATTCTAAATTAGTATAGCGCCGCTTGAGAGAGAGAGAGAGAGAGAGAGAGAGAGAGAGAGAGAGAGAGAGAGAGAGAGAGAGAGAGAGAGAGAGAGAGAGAGACAGAGACAGAGACAGAGACAGAGACAGAGACAGAGACAGAGACAGAGACAGAGACAGAGACAGAGACAGAGACAGAGACAGAGAGAGACAGAGAGAGACAGAGAGAGACAGAGAGAGACAGAGAGAGACAGAGAGAGACAGAGAGAGACAGAGAGAGAGAGAGAGACAGAGAGAGAGCGAGAGAGAGAGAGAGAGAGAGAGAGAGAGAGAGAGAGACTCATCAGAGGCACTCCTGACCTAACCCAAAAAAACCACGAGCGAACAAAATGGACTTCAAGCGCTTGCAGTAAAGAGAGAAAGAGAGGCTGAGGAATTCATGACGCAGGTTGTTAGCTACCTTACTCCAGGCAGACCACAGCAAAACGTCTATAAGCTGGACCGTGGAAGTTCGATCCTTTGGATCGCAAGAGAATGCCGTTTCAAATCAGTTATATTTTCGTTAAGGTTAAGTAAAATTAGAACTGAAATGAGAACCAAAATTATTGAAAAAACTTGAAATTAGAAGTATAACTGAAAGTTTTAAAGAACTGTAATTGAAATTAGAACTGAAATTGAGGATGTCCGAACTCAAATAGAAGTAAAACGAAAATTATTTCCTGAAGTAAAATATCACTGTTTCATATCTGCCTTGTACAGCTTACTGGAGTAAAGCAATGCAGGTCATACTTTACGGAAAGATTTAACTATGAATTACTGCTTCGGTCAAAAGCGCAAGATCAGACTTGATTAATTAGTGCCCGATAGCGCATGGGATAAGACACTGGCATAGAGAGCGAGAGGTACCGAGTTCGAGTTCCGAGTAGGGCGGACTTGCTTTGTAGGTTGCTATTAGCGCCGTGTACTGCAGGCTGTCTGTTCTGTTAGTAGTTAAGATTTATGTCTTCTGTCATTTGTGTTCTTGTGAATTGTTTCAATTGCATAATTGTACACTGTAACCGGTTGCGGTTATATTTCAATAAACGAAAATATTATTATAATTATTGTTCGTAGTAGCAGATTGAGCATAGTTCATCATTGAGCCATGGTGTATTTTGCTTAGGCATAGACTGTATTGGACCCGTTTGGTAACGGTATCGGCTGATATATACATCAATGGCCGTTGGTGGTTTTTTACCTCTTAGTTCGTGCAATTGATGTAAACCTATCGTTCCCGTTGAACCCAGTCACGTCGTTTATCGTACGGCGTTCCTGCTTGCATCCACATTGTGCGGTGGAATGTTATGCAAAACAGAGAGAGGACGTTCAGTGCATATATGGTACGCTTCCTAAGCCCCAATCTTGTAACAAATAGGACTATTTCTTTTCCCTCTTCTTCTCTCGCTCCCTCCCCCTCTTTCTCCCCCCTCTCCCCTCTGTCTATCTTTCTCTGTGTGTGTCTATTTCTCATTTTGCGATCCCAGAATTAGCTTCATCTTAATTTCTCTCGAAAATGTGGGCAGCAGTTTTTAGTGGGCTTCCTGTTTCGCGTCGTAAATACTGTTTTATGAACGGTACGAAAAGTCATTAGGAATGCAAGAAGCATATCAAACATATTAGGTATTATTTATTCACTGCGTACACACACACACACACACACACACACACACACACACACACACACACACACACACACACACACAAATACAACATCCATCCATCCATACCTATACATTACGTGCATTTATTAACACACATATATACAGCATATACATTATGCACACTCACACACACGTAAACCTACACTGCGACACACTGAAGTATACGCAGGATTCAGCAACAGATACAATGTCATGTATGTGGATCTACCGGTAGCCATGGCGAGGCTCCTGTACGGCGTCACCAGAGGAATTGCAGACTTGAAGACAATGACTTCGCATATGCAGGCTCATTGCCTGGGATTATTCCAGCCATCCGCTTTCCATTGTCTTTGGATCTCTTCTCTTCATGTCCTCGTATGGAAGCGGAACAGCCACCGTTCTGAATAATTAACCACGGCGGTCTTTATTCGCTTTTTAATATTCATCATCATGGTCGTCGTCGTCGTCGTCGTCGTCATGGTTGTCGTCGTCTTTATCATGATCATCATCTTTATCATCATCGTCGCTGTAATCATCATCGCGATGATGATTAGGCTCATGTGGTATTGTCATTCTCTGATGTCACCATCATCATCATCATCATCATCATCATCATCATCATCATCATAATCATCATCATCATCATCACCATCATCATCATCAGCAGCAGCATCATCAGCATCATCATCATCATCACCAACACCACCACCACCAACATCATATGTACGTATGTATGCATGAATATGTATGTACATGTATGTATGCACGCATATATATATTATGTTTCACCAGAAACTTTAACTCTTATCGCCCCATATACGCACACACCAATACTCGCTTATTTTCCATAAAATCTGTTGGCTCCACAACCTGGAACATGCTTCCCTCTCACATACGTTGTGCCCCCCACCTAAAGTACTTTAAACAAATGCTGCATGCCTACCTGATTAATGGAAATTAACTATAACCTACCCTGCCGGATATTCTTTTCACTGCTAGTTAAGGTTTTCGTTTTTTATATTTTCATAGTGTTTTGAATCGAGTTAATCATTTACTATGTGATATGTACTATACTATTTACATTGCTGTACGAAACTTGATGTTGCACTGTTTATCAAGGATTTAGCTAATTCAGATTTCTGAAATGTTGTTCTATATGTCCCTAGTTAGCGGGATCGTGAACCCTTTTGGGACTCCTCTTGCGGCCAATCCTGATATATTTTATGTTGAAATGTTATGTGTTTTTATTTGGCTTCAATAAAAGAGTTTTGATTGATTGATTGATTGATATATGCATGTATATATGTATTTATGTATGCATGTATATATGTATGTTTGGTTTGCATGTATGTATTGTATGTATACATGTGTGAGTGTATGTATGGAGCATACATGTATATGTTTGTGTATGTATGTATATATATATATATATATATATATATATATATATATATATATATATATATATGTAGCCTACATGCATAAGTTTGTGTGTATGTATGCACACATGTAGTATAATGTATGTGTTTTTGTGTGCATGCATGTATGCATGTATGTATGTAAGTATGCATGTATGAGTGTATTATAGAGTAGCCTATACATGCATATGTCTTTGTATGTATGCATGAGTGTACTGTATGCAATCGGTCGTGCAGTACCGTTGTTGCGCGATCCAATGAACAAATATAAATCGTCCGCATATTTAAGATTCTTGCCATGCACAGGATCATCAATTTTGCAGGGACGACCACGGAACCCTGGACACCGCTAGCGTTGATGACAGCGACTGACGATGTTTTGCTTTCAAAATTCGTGACATGCTTCTTATTCTCCAGGTAGTTTATGAACCAATTGAATAAATTGTCGGGCATTTCGAGCTTGGACAGTGCCTCAATTATACCTGAATGTCGGACGGATTTAGGGTAATCAAACGATATATCACCACGATGTATTCGTTTGTATTCAGCAACTCAGTTATGATGTTCTGAAGGATAAATACCAATGCCGCCGTCGTTGTACATGTATCTACGAGTGTGTGTATACATATTGTTAGGTATAGGCCCTATATAAATTGCAAGCGCTTGCAGAGGAGAGAAAAATACAGGCGGAAGCGCAGGCGGAAGAGAGAAAATTACAAGCGCAGGCGGAAGAGAGAAAATTGTAGATGGAGGAGCGGAGAATGCAAATACAGTTAGAAGAGAGAAAATTGCAGGCACAGGTGCAGGCGGAAGAACGTAAATTGACGCTAGAGGCGGAAGAACGTAAATTGGCGGTGCAGGCGGAGGAAAAACGATTGGCCGTTCAAGCAGAGGAACGAAAACTCGAGGCGCAAGAAAGAATGCGTGGAGAAGATATAGAGAACAGCAAAAATTGGAAATTCAGCTGAAGAAAATTGAGATGGGAAATTTTACTGACATGAACGAAATTGGTGCAAACACGGGGTACGGAAAGGATTCTTTTAAATTTGCGGCAGCCATGAAATTTGTACCGAAATTTGAATCTTCGGATGTGGAACACTATTTGGTGGCTTTTGAAAAGGCAATGGCGTTGCACAAAATTCCGACTGAAAAATGGAGAGCATTGTTACACCCACAATTAACGGGGAAGGCACAAAAAGTTTTTTCGGAGTTATCAATTGAGGAATGTTCTGATTATGAAGTGGTAAAAAAAGGCGTTGTTAACTGCGTACGAAAGGGTCCCTGAATTTTATCGGAAAAGATTTCGTAACATGGGGAAAGAGAAATTGGAAACATACTCGAACTATGCGTTTCGGTTGCAGTTACCGTTTCAACGATGGCTTGAGGGCGAGGGTGCAGTTGAAGATGAAAACGCATGGCTGAAGTATTTAAACTGGAACAATTTGTGAAATGTCTACCACCGGAGTTATACAGATGGCTGGTAGATAAGAAACCTTTGACACTAAGTGCAGCAGCAGAGCTGGCAGACGAATACGCAGTCTTGTATAAAGAGGTGCCGATGGAAGCCACTGGGGGCCTAAACAAGATTCTTTCGGATGAAGAGGAAATTCGCCGCAACGGGGTAACGCAGGGTTTCAGAAATTTACACATACGTCGGAAAGTAATGATATACATTTGTATGGGGAGCAAATTGTTTGCAACTATTGTAAGCAGGTCGGCCATGTTCGTTCAAGGTGTGACAAGCTTATTCATTCATTCATTCATTCATTCAGAGGACTTATATAGCGCCCCTCCAAGATAACCTACTCAGAGGCCAGCCCAACTACGGCGATAGAGAACAGTTTTCAAATTCTTGTAAAAGGTGTATGCAGAGTCTCCAGCTAGAAGAACACGCAGATCTGAAGGAAGATTATTCCAGATGGTCGGCCATTGAGAAGGCACGAAGTTGCAACTTTGAAGTGCGCGCAAAGGGAACAGCAGAGCGAAGATTTCTGCGGGTAGCTAAACCTGAGGTAGGGCGACAGAACTCACGCAAGTAGGCTGGGGCGCTACCTAATTGGCACCGCCAGACCCAGACCAAAATCCTAAATTGAATGCGCTGAGAAACAGGAAGCCAGTGGAGTACGTCACGCATATAATGCGAGATATGGTCAAATTTAGAAAAACCACCAACAAACCTAGCAGCTGCACGAAGCACACGCTCAACCTGGGCAATGCGCCCCAATGGTAGGCCAGCATAGATGGTACTGCAGTAGTCAATCCTGCTACAAACAAAAGCATGAACAACAGTAAGTGCATTTGGTGAAAGTGAACGGAAAATTACCCGCAATTGCCGCAACTGAAAAAAGCAAGCACGGCATAAAAGATTTATGCAAAGAAAAGAGCGTCCATTTAATGAAAATTGGAGGAGTGGTCCTAAACATGTAGGGTTGGTTAATGAATTCTCGGCGCCTGTTAATGTGCATGGATTTGGTTCTGAAATAACTACAGTAGACAAGCGTTACATGCCTTTCTGTGTGAATGGATGTGTGTCTGATGAAAATGATGTTAAAAGGTCTGTGGTTTTTCTGAGAGACTCTGGTTCGTTGCAGAGCCTTGTTAGTAAAGAATGCTTTCGGACGAATGAGTATAAAGACACGGGTGAAAGTCGTCTGTTGAACGGGATTAGTGGTACTGTGATGGAATTGCCTTTGGTTCAGGTGCGTGTTGAATGTGAATTTGCTAAGGGAGAGATTTTGTGTTGCCTGATAAATGAATTACCAGCAGGTATAGCTATTCTGATTGGTAACGACGTGGCTATGGAAGGTGAGCCTATGAATATAGCTGTAGTCACAACAGCGCAGTCACGCCTGAACGCAGAAGAGAGGTCAGATAGTGTAAATAACCAGGTGTTGATTCAGTCTGAGGTGTGCAATGATGCGTGTACGAATGAGCTGGGTGAAGGTGATTTAGAAGAATTGTTTTCTGACTCGGATGAATTTGTGCGTATGCCGAATGAATGTGTTTCTCGTAAGGAGTTAGGTAAGCTGCAGAGGGCAGATGTAGAATTGAAACCTTTACTTTGCCTTGGCCGAGGCAAACGGACATGTTGGAGCAGGAAGGAGTGGCTATGAAATTGTTAATGGGGTGTTGGTGCGTAGGTGGTCAGACAAAATTACGCCGCAAGGTATGGGAGTGACTCAGATGGTAGCACCGGTTCAGTTACGACCGAAATGGTTGAACGTTGCACATGACATTCCGGCTTCTGGTCATTTGGGTACACAGAAAACTTCGGATCGATTGCTCCGACATTTCTGGTGGCCTTGTGTGAATACTTCGGTACGTGAATATTGTCGTTCTTGTGATGTGTGTCAAAGGTTGTGTGAAGGCGCTAAACAAATAAGAGCTCCTCTGATTAATTTGCCGGTCATTGATGAAGTGTTTGGTAGAATTGCGATGGATGTCGTTGGCCCATTGAGCGTGTGTGAAAAATCAGGGAATAGGTTTATGTTGACGGTGATAGAATTGGCATCACATTATCCGTTTGCATTTCCGTTGAAGAATCATACTGCACAGGATGTTGCGAAGGCATTGATTTCGGTGTTTACAATGTTCGGGTTTCCGAAGGAAATTCTGTCTGACTGTGGTACAGAGTTTATGTCTGATTTGATGTAAGTGTTTTTGAGTGAATGTGGCATTGTGCAGATAAAAACGAGCCCATTTCACCCGCAGACCAACGGATCTTGCGAACGTTTTATCCGTACTTTGAAGGATATTTTGAACGCTATGGTTGATTCTCTTCCTGGTTCATGGAATGAGATATTGCCATGTGTGTTGTTTGCATATCGTGAAGTGCCAGTACAGGGTCTTGGTTTCTCTGCGTTTGACTTGGTGTTTGGACGTAATGTACGTGGTATGTTACAATTAATGAAAGAGGAATGGTTAAATGAAGATGTGGTGAATGAAGTGTCTGGATCTAATTTGATTTACTTTGTTTTGGACTTGCGTGAACGTATGCGTGTGGCGATGCAATGGGCAAATGATAATGCTGTGGTTGCGCAATCTAAATCCAAATACTGGTACGATAAACACGCTAAGGAAGTGTCGTTTGAAGTGGGTGACCAGATGTTGTTGTTGTTGCCGCTCATTGGTAAACCTTTACAGGCTAAATATTGTGGTCCATATTTGGTTTGGGAAAGATTGGGATTAGTGGACTATCTTGTGAGTACTCCGGACAGGAGGAAAAGCAAAAGAGTCGTCCATGTGAATTTGATGAAGAAGTACACGGCCAGACAGAGTGATGACATTGCTGTTAATGTGTGTGATGAAGTGGATCAGGTGTTAATGGCTGATGTGCCTGAGATGCAAACAATGACTTTGGAAGAAAAGTTGGCGTCTTGTAATGTTGACAGTGTTCAAATGAATGAATTAAGATGCTCGTTGAAATCAGTTGAACATGTGTTTAGTGTGTTACCAGGAAAAACATTCGAGATATCTCATCACATCGAGTTGGTTGCGGGCCAAAAACCGGTAAGACAGACGCCGTATCGTTTGCATCCTGAGAAGCTGGCAAGAGTTGATCAGGAGATTGATGAACTTCTCAAGGCTCGTATTATTGAGAAATCTGAAAATCCATGGGCTGCACCTATTGTGGTGGTGCCTAAATCTGATGGGTCTGGTCGGTTATGTACGGACTTTCGGAAGTTAAATGCATTAACGGTACCTGATCCATTTCCTATGCCGAGGGTTGAAGTTTTGATTGATCGGGTATGACCAAAGCATATTGGCAGGTCCCTTTGCATAAAGATTCCATTCCGCTTACGGGATTTGTGACCCCCATGTGGTCATTATCAATGGAAATATTTGTGTTTTGGATTGAAAACGCACCCGCAAGCTTTTCTCGTTTGGTTGACAAGGTGTTGCAAGGTTTGAATGAATTTTGTGATGCTTATTTGGATGATGTGATTATTTTCAGTGGGTCGTGGTGTGATCACATGTCGCATTTAGAACAAGTTTTACGACGGATTGATGATGCAAAGTTAACGGTCAATTTGAGTAAATGTGTGTTTGCAAACGCAGAAATTGACTTCCTAGGGCATCACATAGGGTTAAATGCTGTTCAGCCACGCGCTCAGAAGGTGGAGGTGCTATTGAGATTTCCTCGTCCTGTAAATAAGAAGCAGGTGCAGTCGTTTTTGGGAGTGGCTGGGTATTACAGACGGTATTTGCCACATTATTCTGAAATTGCGAGACCTTTAAATGCATTGTTGAAGAAGGGAAAGAAATTCCAATGGTCACACGAGGCTGAAGAAGCCTTCATTGATTTGAAATCGCGGTTAGCATCGCGACCTATTCTCAGACCGCCTGATTTTGATTTTGTATGGCAGTTGATGCATCTCAGTTTTGTGTTGGAGCTTGCTTGTTTCAGATGGTTGGTGATGGGCGACATCCGATCTGTTACTTCAGTCGGAAGTTACTGGCGAATGAGGTACGATACTCGACGATTGAGAAGGAAGCGTTGGCGTTGGTGGTGTCAGCGTGTACTTTGGTTCAACGCCAGTGACGGTGTACACGGATCACAGTCCATTACAGGTCATCAATAAGATGGCAAACTCAAACCAAAAGCTGTTGCGCTGGAGCTTGGAGTTGCAGCAGTATACGTTGGACATACGTCATATGCCGGGACGTGACAATTTGTTGCCCGACATTTTAAGTCGTCCATCGATGTAAGCATTCCACTTTTGGACTGGACTGTTAAAGTGTTCCAGAACTTTGTTCCAGAGCTTGGTTCCAGAACTTTGGAGTTTTGCAGTGGAGTTTTGTTGGCCTGTTGCCATGGACGGTTGATATAATTAAGTAAAGTGTGAACACGTGTCTTAATGGACTTTCATGCAAGTGAACTGTATGTAGTTGGATGTAATCGAACGATGTACCATCATTTAATCGAGCGATTTTACGTGACTTAATCGAACGATGTGAATAGTATAAACATTGCTTAATCGAGCGATTTTAACATGATTATAGGCTTGATTCGTGAGATATTATGAACATTCTGTAGGATTGATTTTAGGGTATAATTATTGTAAACGTCCTTTTGTGTTCGTCAACCTGCGGGTTGCCTCAACTTTGGGTGGGGGATATGTTAGGTATAGGCCCTATATAAATGGACTGGTGTTAGGTGGTAGAGCCTAGCACGTGCGAGGACCATGGGATGGGTTTCCCGCGTAGACTAGTGGTGCCTATATAAGCTGGTGGTAGGATTAGTTGTGAGGCCAGTTGTAGTTCTCTTTGTGGTGTTGCTGACCCCTGTTGGGTATTCGTCGTTCGACCACCGTTTGGTTCTTTGTGCTTGTCGCAGCACACGTTTTCGATGTTCTTTGGTGGTGTGCACTTCGTCGTCTTCTGGACTGACAGTTCTGGTTTCTACACGTTCTCGGCATTAGAGGTCTTCGTTAGACCTGCTGGCGTGGTTGTGGTGGTTTTTGAGAGGCGTGCTGCGTTGCTGCCGTTCGGTAAATGTATCATTTTTCTTGTAAATATGCTTTGTACATAGTTTTCATTAAATTGTTCTAATTTGAATCCAGGGCATTTCAGTTCTTCTAGACAGCGTCGCAACAATATATATATATGTATATATATGTATATATATATATATATATATGTATTTATGTATTTATGTGTTTATGTAGGTATGTTCATATGTTGCATACATGCATGTGTTTGTGATTGCATATATTATTGTATTGTATTGTTGCTGAACATTTATAAAGCGCCTCTCGCTAATCAGGAAAAGAGAAACGTCTTCAGGGAATGAGCAGATGAGGAGCTTATACTCCCAGACAATTGTATTGCTGGCAGTGTATACATATACATACATATGTTTACTACATATGTAGGTACATATGCAGTATACATGTATATGTTTGTATATGCATGCATGTATGTTTGCATGTATGCATGTATGTATGTATGCATGGATGTATGCATGCATGTATGCATGTGTGTATGTATGTATGTATGCATGTATACAATGACTATGCTTGTGTATGTATGGATGCGTGCATGCAATTGGTGTTCGATAGAGTGTGTATGTATGTCGCATCTGTGCGCTTGTGTGGATGCCTGAGTCTTTGTGATCGACAGCGTGATGCAATGAGCGGCTGCTGCTGCTGCTGCTGCTGTTGGCGACGCTTGACGGCATCAATCAGGGCGACCGCTGAGTCTCATAAAGGCAGCTGCTGAGGCAGACCAAGTGCATTTGTCATCAAAAGCATCGCCAACCACTGGAGCAACAACTGTTCAAAGACAGCGAGCAGAGGCATTTGGAACGCAACACAACAGCCAATAAGGTCAGTTCTTCATCTTCGCTCTGTTCTTCTGATGGAATCCCCATAGCACATAAATACATGAGTACATACATACATATACATGCATAGAAGCATATATAAAAGCATGCATACATACATACATACATACATACATACTGTATGCATACATAAATACAAACATACATATATTCATACTTACATACATACTTGCATGCATGCTTAGTGCTTACATAAAATACAAACATACGTGCATACATACATTCATACTTACATGCATACATACAATCATACTTGCATGCATACATACAGTTTGCATTTGTGTCAGGTTACAGTTATGAATACATGAATACTGATTGACATAAATATAAATATATACATGCAAACGTGCATACATACATACATACATAGATCTCTACATAAATTCATGCATAACGAAATATATCATCCGTTCTCTAAAATTATCGCAAGGAATCTGGAAGATAAATCTAATACGATTCCGACAAGAGTTTAATTGAAAGAGGAAATAACTCCCTACTTTGTCCAACCCAATATCACTGCAACAAGTACTGTAACAGTCCTTCTGATTATATCATCTGAATAGATATGATTTGTGTCCTTCCACTTGTGATAGACTCCTTCTGGCGTCTCTGTCCTTTCCAGTCTCAGGTGAGTAAGAAAGTATCAAAATGAAGGCGTTGAGAGTTTCATATGAGTGGAACGCAACACGGTATAGGCGCCGTGGAAAGGTTCAGGGTGCTAAGCAGGAATCGGGCGCTATAGAAGCCATGGTAGGGAGTAGATTGAGAATGGGGTGTCGAGAGTATGAGAATTGTAAAAAAATTATTGGGGGTTATACGTTGATTCATGTGCAGTTTTGGTGTGAAATATAGACTTTACTGTGGGATCCTAAGAAAGACTGGGTGGTTTAACCCCAACCCCCAACCTCTAGGGAATTCTCGCCCTGGGTGGCGAAAAGGTTTGTGTGTAAAGCTAAGGCTTTCCGTGATGAGAAGAAGTCTTAAATTGTGATTACAACAATTTTTATGGCATCGTCAGTGGCAAGCTATACTTCTAGGTTGCTTCACAATGTCAAAAAAAGTCAACGCAAATGATTAGAGTTGGATTATAAAATTAGGTTGGAATAGATTTATTTGAGTCTAAAAAACAAAAGTAAAATAATAATAATAATAATAATAATAATAATAATAATAATAATAATAATAATAATAATAATAATAATAATAATAATAATAATAATAATAATAATACGTCCAACGCTTCAATGCCGTCACGTCCCGGGAACCTTTTCGGACAAAACGACTGACAACACCATTCCAGAAAAATAATCTTCTCCAGCAGTCTCCGGACTTTTTAGGCCACCTGAGGGATCCTTGATACCTCGGGTAAAAAAATAATAATACTCGTTTATTAATTCAAGTCAACAACTACTAAGTAAAATTACATGATATATTATAGTAACCGATGATAGCAAGTTTAACGGAGTCGAATTTAACTGTACGGTAGCCTGCAGGGCGCTCATCTGTCCTACTGCTCGTTTTACAGTCGCCTCTTGAAAGCTGAAGGCTAGCGGGTATCGAACCCGCGTCCTTCTGATGTTCGTGCCGGCCTGTTAACATTCAGCCGTCTCCCCGACAAAAGATTCGCTTGAACTAGGACTAAGTTTAATTGTACTAGATAATCGTAGACCAGATCGTTATTTCTGCGTGTGCGGCATAGTGCTTGTCTTTCAGACGTTCATCCATTTGTAAGTTCATAATGGCTGCGAATTCATCCGTAAAGCCATCCATTCAGTCATTTATCTTCGTTTATCGTCAGTCATTTATCTTTGTTTCTCTTCGGCCGTTTATCTTCTTCCGACCATTCTTCTTAACTTCCTAATCCATCTGTTCACCTATCGACGTTCTTCTGCTCGTCCGGCCTGTCTTTCTGTCAGTCTTCTGCCTCCTTCTCTGTCGATTTTTCTCTATTTCTTTTCTGTCTGTATGTCTGTTGTTCTTTCTCTGCCTCTCTCTCTCTCTCTCTCTCTCTCTCTCTCTCTCTCTCTCTCTCTCTCTCTCTCTCTCTCTCTCGCTCTCTCTCTCTCTCTCTCTCTCTCTCTCTCTCTCCTCTCTCTCTCTCTCTCTCTCTCTCTCTCTCTCTCTCTCTCTCTCTCTCTCTCTCTCTCTCTCTCTCTCTCTCTCTCTCTCTCTCTCTCTCTCTGTTCTGTATCTGCCAATCTTGCGCTGTATCTCTTACTATGACTCCATTCTATTCTGCCAGTTAGTCTCTCTATACGTCAGTTCATCCTTTTGTGAGCTTCTCTATTCCTTTGTTCCTCGTTTGCCTATTTTCTGTCAATTTTTCCGTTTGTCTCCGTCCGTCCGTCCGTCCGTCCGTCTGTTTATCTGTTTGTAAATCGTTCTGCCCCGTCTTTCTTCTCTGGTCTGTCTGTCCGTCTACCCATCCGTCTCTCTCCGTGTGTTTCTCCATGTTATTTCTCTGTCTGTATCTGTATCTGTCTGTCTGTCTCTCTCATTCTATTTGTCCGTTCTCTTTCCCGTCCAAAGCTGGACAGACGAAGAACGAACGTCTGCCTGTTAGTCTCTGTCTGTCTCTCTGTCTCTCTGTCTCTCTCTCTCTCCCTGGCTTCCCTCTGTTCCATTACTGTTGACGTGATAATGGTCGGTTGAGTTTGTGACGGTTGACACGAGTTGTTGTTAACGAGGCGTCTCTGGTCCAGATGGAACCAGATGGAACCAGTTGCACTTCTTCCTCCGATTTACGGATGTTTTCCTCGACGTCGCGTTCGGTCCAGAGAACATTCCTCCAGCCTCAAGCAAGCTGCATCCTGTCCATGGGGACAGAGTGCAGTTCATAGGTCACGGTATGACGCCCCAGTCGTCCCCCAAATACGCGGCCCTTCAACAGTAAATAGGAATGTTATTGAGAGGAAAACAATTTGACGGGCAATTTGCGGTCGACAATTGAAATCTGCCGAGAGCAGAAATTATTTTTTTCCGACAAGATCAACACGTCTCTATTATTATGATCGTAATATATAGACGTATTGATCTTATGTGTGTATATGTGTATGTATGTGTATTTGTGTGTGTGCGTCTATCTACGCATGCACGTACCTATGAGTCTAGGAGTGTATGTCTCTATGATTGTTTGTATCATAAATTTTCAGTCGAATCGAATCTCGATTCGAATCGGGGTAAAAGTTCAGATCGATTCCCGATTCGAATCAACGAGTACCAGTTTCATATTCATATGGTGGGTAGGCCTACTTGATAGCACAGGCGTACCACAGTAACATAGTTATCAATATATTAATGTAGGACTAATAATCTGTCTGCAGTTTAAAATCAATTAAACTAAAAATTAAGTTAATTAACAGAAAAAATAACACAACTAATTTTTTAAAATTAAAACAAATTATACTGATATGTTCTGGTTCCATGTTCAATAAATTCAGGCACGCACTTTAATGCCTAAATCATACGTTTACTTTTTCAAGAAGCAAACTTCGATCTAACAAAAGTATGAATCAAGCAATAAACGGGTGCACACAAGCAAGCATATAGATAATAGTTTCATCTGCCGATCTCTTTATGACAGACAATTGAAAGTATTATACTTTTACAGCAACTTGCAGAATACAGACTACATATGTAGTATATGCCTTACTGACGGCAAAAATGAAGAATGTGTCATTTGACTATTAGTTTCTTATTCCTTCAATAAACTGAAGCATTTGTTGCGCGTGTGTCAACGAGTGTGTGTAATAAACGAATAGTAGTGCGATGAAATGTCATCCCATTTCTAACCTGCGCCCGCTAAATGTCAGCTCGTTGGCCATTTGGATGCTGTATTGCGGCAGTCGCAGTCGATTATGAGTTAAATGTCGTCGCGTGCCGTGTTGCACGCAACAATTCAACAAACAATCCACGCGCAGTAAACAATAAAAACAATTAGTTTGCAACAAAACACGTCAAAGACTAATAATTTTTCGAACATTGACGTCATTTTCGAATCGAATAGAATACTGTCGTCCCATATTTTGTTTTCGAATCGAATATCGAAGCTACGCAGGTCCCTATAGGTAGTTTTTGTATGTGCATAGGCATCTCCAATACAATACAATACAATACAATAGGTAGGCCTACGTATGTAAGTATGTATATAAGTGTCTCTGTATGGGTCTATGAATGTGTCTATGAATCTTTCTTTGAATGTGTCTATATATGTAACTACATGCATGTACTCGTTAATGAATAAAAACTGAATATCACTTACATTTATAAAACTATCTTTGTCATGAGCTATATATTATGTGTGATTTTGTGTGTGTTTGTTCGTATGTGTGTGTGCGTTCCTGTGTGTGTGTGTGTGTGTGCTTGTGTGCGTGTGTGTGTGCTCGTGTGTGTTTGTGTGTGCGTGCGTGTTCGTATAAGTGTGTGTGTGTGTATGTGTGAGTGAGTGAGTGAGTGAGTGAATGAGTGAGTGAGTGAGTGAGTGGTGAGTGAGTGAGTGAGTGAGTGGTGAGTGAGTGAGTGAGTGAGTGAGAGTGAGTGGTGAGTGAGTGAGTGAGTGAGTGAGTGAGTGAGTGAGTGGTGTGGTGAGTGAGTGAGGTGAGTGAGTGAGTGAGTGAGTGAGTGAGTGAGAGAGTGAGTGAGTGAGTGAGTGAGTGTGTGTGTGTGTGCTCGTGTGTGTTTTGTGTGCGTGCGTGTTCGTATAAGTGTGTGTGTATGTGTGAGTGAGTGAGTGAGTGAGTGAGTGAGTGAGTGAGTGAGTGAGTGAGTGAGTGAGTGAGTGAATGAGTGAGTGAGTGCGCTACATGTTCAGCGAGCAAAAACCCAGATCTAACGCGTCAGGCTCACTACCGCATTCGACGTTTCATGAACGTCCATTATGGCTTGCAAAGAAATTCCGACTTTCTTTCATACAAAAAAAGATGACGTATGGCTAACGGCTTCCGCTTTTACTAATCACAGGAAGTCGAGCCCGATTATCGCAGCCGAGAATTTATATCTGCTTATTACGAACTGTTTAATACACAGGTGGAGAGAGGTCGACGTCAACGGTTCTGGCCGCCACAAGATGGCGTTAAACGCTGGATACATATTGCGTTGTGTTGTGGGCCTATTGTATTGTATCAAAGATTTATAAGCGCCTCTCATATTGCACAACAAATCAGAGGCGCTGCCATTGCGAAAATCCCCGAGAATAAAGGCAAGTTTGGCAGCCACAAGATGTCGCTAAAAACTGGAAATTACTTCCGCATATTGGTATGCGTATATGTAATCGTACTCGTAATCGTAAGCTCCAAACTTCTAAAGCGCCACTCAAAAGCCAAGCGCAGGGCACCAGCTTATTCACGAGCATTAATGTATGACATGAGCTGTGTCCCCACGGACTAGACGTAGCTTGCTTGAGGAATGTAAACTGGACCAAAAAGCGACATCTAGGAAAACACCCGTAAATCGAACGAAGATGTGCAATAATAAGTGAATAATTTAACTACGCCTTGGTCTCATCAGTCTCTTCCTGTGTTTGGGAAACACCTAAAGTCCATTAATTTGTTAGTGAGACGCTCCCGACTTGGATCGAGAGTACATCTGAATGGTTGAGTGGCGCTATATAAATGTTCGACTGCAATTACATTTACAATTACAATTACGATGTATGTATGTATGTATGTATGTATGTATGTATGTATCTGGACAAATAATACAGCTCCATTGAGGTAGATCTACCTCACAGAAGCAATATGCGTACATATCTATCCTTATACTCTCAATACTCCTAAAGTATCCTACTTTACTCGAGATTACTATAATTGTTGACTTCTAGTGTTCCTTATTTTCGATGTAGCCTTTCTGTTTTGGTTCTATAGTATCCACCTTACTAATCTGGGTTTCCTATTTATGGGGATGACTCGATGAGCACTTTGTGCTTCTTCTCCTCATCAGTTGTTATACTCTATCGCTTATGAACTGATGTATCTTGCTATTGAGTTGTTGAACTATTGAACAATAACTTGTTTAATTGTCATTTCTGAACATTGTTTTATTGTATGTTACGTTTCTTTTATTGAGTTCTTGCTGTTCACTGATTCAAATAATAAATAAATAAGAGATAAAGAAAAGATACTAGGCAGGCATGTCTTTATTTTTTAATGTATGAAGGCGTACATGTATGTAGCCTACTTATGCATCTATTTACATGTGTATTCGTATATATGTGGCATGCATAAATGTATATGTATATTTTATGCATATATGTATCATGTATAGCTTACATGTGAATGTATTGTATATATGTGTATATGTATCCCGCATATATGTGCACATATTGTATAGATATATATATATATATAAGTACCATGCATAATATTATACATAGATATAGATATTAGTATCATGCATATATTTTTTATGCCAATGTACCTTATATGCACACATGTATCATACATGTGAATGTATTGTATATATGCACGTATTCTTTCATTCATTACAAGAATTATTTATGGCGCTCCTTCAAGAAACCTACTGATCTCCAGATCGTGCTTGAGTTTATTAATTCCAAAACTCTTCCTAATGATGTCGTAAACCGCGTGACACTAATGCAGGGAACACGGTCATGGACACAATTGTCTGGTAGTAAAGAACATTCACGTCACAACAGCCAGTATCTGCTGTCTGGGGTAGTATCGATAAGCCTCATAAGCAGTTGTAAATTTAATTAAAACCATCGTTGATAAACGGGACCTCCCGGTTCTGCTATAAGAAACTTTAATTAACTGTCTCGTGGTCCACAAATAAACACCGACTTAATGTGGAACAATTCCACACGATTAACTTGAAAATCACTTTAAACGAACCATGTGTAGGCGCCTCCGGCTATAATCTGGAGGAAATCAGACAAGATAAACAGACAGACAGGCGGACAGACATAGAGATGGACACACAGACAGACTGACGAATAGACAGGTAGAAAGACAGCTGAACATACAGACAGATGGGTACACATACAGATAGGCCGACAAACACATACGGACATACAGCAGAGACGTGTAACTAATCGTTCAGATTCTAATCGATTAGACTAACATCTAATTCTAATTCTTATCGATTAGTTACAAGATTTTGCTAATTCTAATTCTAATCGATTAGCAATTTAACTAATCGATTAACTAATCCATTAGACATTTTTAAGCAAACAGCTAATTCTAATTCCAATCGATTAGCTACAAGATTTTGCTAATTCTAATTCTAATCGATTAGCAAATTTCAGCAGCTAATTCTAATTCCAATCGATTAGCAATTTAACTAATGATGCCCATCTCTAACATAATTATACAGACAGACAAAATCTGGTTAGCAAAATCTTGTAACTAATCGATAAGAATTAGAATTAGATGTTAGTCTAATCGATTAGAATCTGAACGATTAGTTACACGTCTCTGCTGTATGTCCGTATTTCAAAGTAAAGTGATGATACTCGAAGATTTCTTATTCGAAATTAAAATTTATTTATTGTAATGTGATGTAATATAAACGAACATTTATATAGCACCCCTTTAAGATATCTACTCAGAGGCGCTCTCTGCGCTAGCCTATATGATGTTAAATGTCATTACGAACGAGTATAATAATGCTCGTATGTGTGTATTTGAGTATATGTGTATCTATATATGTGTACATTGTATAGATATTAGTATACATGTATATTCATGCCTATGTATGTACGTATGATGTGAGTATGTTTGTATGCAAAGTTATGAGGCCTGTATGTATAGATATAAATATATAAATGTATGTCTGTATAATAAAACATAAGTTATTCATAGGTTTGGTTATATGTGAATTGTGAATCCGTATAATATGTGTACATTAAATAGATATTTGTATGCATCTATGTGTATGCTTATGTGTATGTATGTATGATGTGTGTATGTATGTATGCAAGGTTATGAGGCTTGTTTGTATGGTTATTAATATATACATGTATGTCTGTATCAATGCATGCATTTGTATATCTAGATGCTATCTGGACGTGTATGCAAACAATTATAGCTTTGTGTGTGTGTGTGTGTGTGTGTGTGTGTGTGTGTGTGTGTGTGTGTGTGTGTGTGTGTGTGTGTGTGTGTGTGTGTGTGTGTGTGTGTGTGTGTGTGTGTGTGTGTGTGTGTGTGTGTTGAACGCCCTTGTGAGGTCCTTGGGAATTGCTTTACAAGAATTCAGAAGCATGTGTGCATATATGCATGTATGGTTGTATGTACATGTATATGTCTTCCCCAGTTTCTGCCTACATGCGTGATTTATTGCACTGGCTTCCTGCCTCGCAACGCATCTCCTATAGGATAGCAGCACTTGTCTGGCCGTGTCTCACTGGTAGTGCCCCCGTCCTACTTATCGGATCCCTGTCGCCCGGTTTCCGACTAAGTCTCCCGTCGAGCTGTGCACTCTTCGACTAAGGGGAGCTCTTGGTCCCTCGGGCCCGCTCATCGGTCAGACAGCGTCTAGCATTCTCGGCAGCTGGCCCCTCAGGAATAATTTGCCTGCTTTCTACCAATAATTGCTCAAGTCCTTTTTCTTTGGCCTTGGCTGGGCTGGGAGCGCCTCTGAGTATGCTTCCGTATGTATGTATGTATGTATGTATGTTACGTATCTATTATATGTATGTATTGTATTATATTGTATTGTATCTAAGGATTTATATAGCGCCTCTCTCAGAATAACTATTCAGAAGCGCTCTCAGCACGAAAACCCCGCGGGAAAAGAAACGTCTTTAAAGAACGAGAGACCAAAGAGGAAAAACTAGTCATTAGCTTAGCCCTTAATGAGGGGAAGGTCATTCCAAGTAGAAGGACCAACCACAGCCAAGGCAGTCCTAGTCCTAGGAACAAAAAGATCAAGCCAATCAGCAGAGCGCAAGGAAAGAGATGAGGTCGCAGATAACGGTTTTCGCATATACTTTGGGGCACTGCTCAGCTCAGTTTGTCTGTATGTATGCATGTATTCAATTTTGTGTATAAAGGTGAAGGCGATATACGATATTTGACAAACTAAATTATTAATAAACTATAATTTCACCGGAACTGATCCTAATTCGTTCGTGCGTCGACGCAATTACTTCTGATATCTTCTGGCAACGAAGGCACCTGCAACTGGTAAATTGATTTCGAAACGTAAATTGGAAGTCGTGTCAATTGGTTTTAGCCGTATCTACTGTCTACCTGTGTCAGCGTCATTGCCGCCGCTAATTGCTAAAACGTGTTTTGTTACGCACCAGCTGCTCTTACCAGAGCTCACCTGCGCTCGCCCGCTCGCCATGTATCACAGAGATCCGGTTACTTGACCGTGGCCAGCGCAGTTGACTATTCGTTTGGCCTTTGCGTGGTGCGGGGGTCCTGTGTACGTTATCAGCTCAGCTTAATCGGGTCCGCTTAATAGCCACGTTGAGGTATCACGGGGCCCGTTTGGCTAGAACGAGAAAGTCGTTTTAGCGAGCAAGGTATAGGCCCTTTATGTGTATGTATGTATGTGTGGGTGTGTATGTATGTGTGTGTATGTGTGTATGTGTGTATGTATGTAGGTATGTAAACTGTGTATGTATGTATGTACTTTATGTACTTTATGTATGTATGTATGTATGTATGTATGTAAGTATGTATGTATGCATGTAATATGTATTTATGTATGCATGTATATATGTATGTATGCATGTATGTATGTATGTATGTATGTATGTATGTATGTATGTATGTATGTATGTATGTATGTATGTATGTATGCATGTGTGTATGTAGGTAGGTATGTATGTAGGTAAGTATGCAAAACTATGCATGTATGTATGTATCTATGTATGTGCATATGTACAGATGCATGTAGGCATGTATTCATGTGTGTGCGTTCTTGTGCGTGTACATGTACAAGAACGTATGTGTCTATGTATATGTAGCCCAGCACTTGTATAACGCATTTCAGAACAGCATATAAATGGAAGTTGGATAAATTTTATAGGACACAACATAATCTTTATGACGTTGCATTTCGGAGAAAATTATACATATGAAATGCAGCTGAGAAAGTAAAAGAAAGAGAAGATGTGGGAAGGGACGGATGCGGTGAAAGAGAAGGTGGAGGGAGAGGAAAGACGGAGGAGGATAGGAAGATCGAGGACGAGAAAGAGGAGGAGGAGGCAGGAGAAGGAGGAGGAGACGGTGAAAGGGAGGAAGGACGGCAAGGGGAAAAGGAACAAATGAGGAGGCGTAGGTGAGCATCAATTTCAGGAGCGTTAACTGCGCCGTCTCTTGTTTTGGACTTTTAGTATGAGCAGAGGAATTCCATTGCGTTACGAACGCACTCAGTGTACCTAGTTCCTTCAGATCTCTCCGAGGCCATCTCCTCAGAGTATCGTCAACCTATCAATTCTTAATCCTCGTTGGCATCATAGTCTGATATAGCGGACTTCGGACAAGGTGTTGCCCGTCAGAATCTGAGTCTACTTCGTAAAAATGGACATTGTATTGTATTGTATTTTCGTTCATTCAAAACTAGCTGTGATAACGCAGCCAACGACAAAAGTGCGTAACTGATGGTTACAAGAAAAGAGCCTTGACAAGTTATAGATATAGATCAGTGCTGTCCAACCTTTTCGACACCACGGGCCACCGAAGAAGTAATTTTTGAAGCCGAGGGCCGCACCAGTCAACTCAAAAGCAGCAACTAAAATTTATTGAAAATTATTAACTGTATTATAATTAATTATGGAGTTATCATAATGAATGCGTCTTGTGAACTGGATTTTGTGTACATATTGTCAACTGATAAGCCAAGTTACGAACGAATAGCTATGCAAATAGGCCAGTGACTGTCTTTTACTTCATTTTAACAGAAATTGCAAATATTTAGCGAGCTGCGGCGGGCCACATAGAATCTGCCGGCGGGCCGCATGCGGCCCGCGGGCCGCGGGTTGGACAGCACTGATATAGATGATGTTCATATCTATCCTGGCTGACAAACACCTTCTGTGTTGTCTTTTAGGTCGATTTTTGTCATTTTTGAAAATCTGTTTAAGGGAATCAGAACTAGGGTCATAGAAGGCCGGGTCTTTTCTAGTGTGCAGTTCTACACAAAAAGTGCAGTTCAAAATGACTTTGTGCAGCTGTAAAAGCATTCTTGTGCAGTTTAAAATAGCTAAAAAAGGTCATTGTCATTCCATTGGAAATAAGCTACCATGGCTTTTTGAGAAAGAGAGAAGGGGTTGTGCAGTTCTAAAAATTCCTTTAATAAGCTCTGTAGAAGACTTGCCCACTTGCAGCTCTGAGGGCTTTTGCTTCCCAACTTTTGCCCTCCAAGATGTATTTATGCATGTATAGGGCCTACATACAATTTGGGGTACTTTACGACAGCATTAAAGTTGAAAGCTAAGTTCATTAAAACTAAGGGGAAGCTGAAAATGAGCGCAGTAATCTATGTGATGACTGAAACTTGCACCCGAAACATTTGAGAGAAAAGGATATTATTAAAACCAGGGTGATGACCAGATGGTAGCCAAAATTTCGCTGAAAAAATCATAAATGAATCCGGATGATGACTAAAATATGGTCTCAAAATTGCTCTTCACACTGTCCCTCTGACCACCGATTCGCCGTTACCCTTTCCTCCATCCGAAAACCGTACCGAAGTTCCTGTTTTCACGCTCAATAATCTTCCGAACTGAATAGCTATATGAGTGTTCCCCGGTAAGCCTAAGCGCGCTGCTTTGTAGTCTCGGCTTCGATGATCAATTCATTTTCTCTCTGGTTCTGATCATCAATCCCGTTTCCAGTACGTATTTTGTCCTTTCCGATGAAAGGATTGTTATATCGACTCGGTTGTAAATAATCTTGCTAAACAATTTGCAGACGGATGTCCTGGTTGGTACTGAGACACAATGAATTGCAGGCCATAAAACATAAAAAAACCTTTTCAATTTCCTGTTTGAGTGGAAGGCAACGCGTTGAAGCGTCAGAACACTTTCCTTAAGTACGAAACCACAGGCAGTCAAGTTATGAAATTCCAGATGCCGGTAAAACACTGCATAAAGAACTAAGATGAATATTGCAAACATCGTCATCAGTTGACATAATAAATAAGGTGAAGCAATGTGAGGCATATTAAGGAGGTAAAGTAGGACAAGGTCAGTAAGGTGAGGTGTGGAAAATGCAAAATGTAGAATGGGACTGGATTGGAAGGGGAGATTTCTGGACCGACGTCACAAGAGTAGGTGTCATGCAATGTATCGTGCATAACGAAGCGTTCTGACACTTCGATAGGTTGTGTTCCGTCAGAAAGGAGGATGACCTAAATTCTATATTCATGGGCTGCAAGAATTTAACATAAGACACAACCGTGCAAGAATTAGTTACATAATGTAGATTACGTCATTCGTTTTGTGGCGTTACTGTAGATGGTGTCTATATTCAGCGCAAAGATATCGTCTCTGTGTTTTATATAACCATTATACGAACTTTATTTCGCTACAATAGGGCGGCACAAACTTAATTAAATAGGCCTACAGATACAGAGAAAATAATCACAGAGAAACATGTGCATATAAAAAGAACATTTCACGTAACTGAGAAGTTACTCTCTTGGGTAGACATTTGCAAGGAAGTCACTAATGGAACGATTTTGCAGTGAATCATAGCTCCTCTCACGAAGTATAATTTTCTGTAGTCGGGCGAACGAAGCGTTCAACTCGGTTACCACAGCGGCATTACTGTAACTTAACATCCACTCTCGTTTACTTTGAAATGTTCGGTCGATATTCGGTTTCTTTCTGTGCGAAAATGCTTGTTTCTTTCTAAGAAATTTATACAACCTGACAGTTTTTGTGCATTAACGCCAATACCTATGCCAGACGTCTGCTGCTATAAAACTGCCAAATTCAGAACAATATTTGACAATTACTGTCATGGTCCGCAGCAATCGGGCAGCAACCGGAAAGCTTTCGCGGTCGTAATAATCGTAAAGTCTACTTTTCTGAAACGCAACTCTAAAGCTATAAACGCAGGGTCACGATCGTTGCAACTTGTCAGCGGATTCATCCAGAAGTCGTAAAAATCGTAAACTTAAGATTGTGTTCAGTGGTTGTCAAGTTAGGATTCGAGTTCGGGGATCAAAACGAGGAGCTGCTAAGGCGTGTTTCGTTGAGGAGACGAGCAAGCTTGGAAGGCGGAGGGGATTTGACGGATTAGGGGAGGATTTCCCAGATTCTGGACGCTACTGTGCCGAAGTAGTATCACTGCGCAAGATGGGCAATAAGTCGATAACACATGGACAGACTCGTGCTTCATGCTACGTGCTAACTGGCTCTGTCCGATCACTGCACCTGCGCGAGAAATATGGAATTAGTTTCTTTGCACCTGCATTTCGGCACCTGCACAACCCAAATAAACAACCGGATATTAAAGCGCGGAAAGTTTAATTGCATTGACTACAGACGCGAGTCGCAAACACGCCAAAGACTGAGATAAATAACCTACGCAGATACATAATTTATTCTTAAGCAGATGCATCTGTGTTTTGCTAACTGATATAATTTTTCTTTCGTAATGACATTTACCATCATATAGGCTAGCGTAGAGAGCGCCTCTGAGACTCTGAGTAGGCTATATCTTGAAGAGGCGCTACATAAATTCTCATAATGAATAACTAATCTGTTGTTATCTCATATTTGAACTACAATGGCGTCGTTTAAAAAGCACCAGTAATTAATTAATCGATGGCAAATCCGAAGATCCGCTAATCGCTATTCGCTAATTAATATCAATTAATAAATGTGGGGCGCGGTGGTGTAGGGGTATGTTCGGTGCCTTGCAGCGGGAGGGTTGTGGGTTCGAATCCACCTCAAGGGGGTATGTTTGGTGCCTTGCAGCCGGAGGGTTGCGGGTTCGAATCTACCTCAAGCCGCCGCGTAGGGACCCTGGGCAAGTCCTTCACTCGCAATTGCTCATGCGCTTAGGCGTGAAACTCCGATTCAGTGTCCGCGCTGTAGTCGGGAGCGCCTCTGAGTAGAAATCTTGAAGGGGCGCTATATAAATATCTGAAATGAATGAATGAATGAATGAATATCAAGCGTTATTTCTGTGTTTAACCGACAGAACTTTACATTTCTGTATATTCGTTCATGTGTGTTAATTTTAAGCTTGATATGTGTCACTTTTGACGGTTTTTATATGAGCACTATAGAAGTACATAGAGAGTGGTGATGACGATAGTGATGATGAAGATGAACCTGTTGTTGACGATGATGACAACGAAGATTACAGCGGTCTTAGAGATACATGTATGTCCCTTAAAGACGCTGTACGCAACAATTACCTACATACAGTGTTTTTTTCTAGAATAAAGGTTCCGGAACTGAACAAATTCAGAATTATGTTAACGACGTATGGATGGACGGTGGATAATAGGGGCATAGTTAATGCTAATATTTTTATACTATAAGTCTTATATAAAATATATTATATGTTGATCAGTATCATTATCAATAAACACTGAAAGACTGCAATTAACTTAAAGTAACTAAATAATTTTTTAAAATTTAAATCAACTAAATTATTTTTAATAGCCGAAAAAAGGTCCCTGAACGCCATTCCGAAGCGTTCCGCCTGAAAAAAGCACATGCCTAAAAACTATAGGCCTAGGCCTAGGTTTAAATATGTCATAGACCACAGAAGAAGGACGCAAGTAGCTGCTAAAGTTGGACGGTTGCAGATTAACAGCGAAACTTCTCCGATTTATGATCCATAGACTATCAAACAAATCCAGCGATTCCTATGAAAAGAGGCATCGAAACTGATTGCACTCGCGTGCCTGACCATTTTGCATGGCGTATTTAGTAGCCTAAAAAAAGGCAGGAGGTAATAAAGGCGTGGGTGAGAGAGAGAGAGAGAGAGAGAGAGAGAGAGAGAGAGAGAGACAGACAGACAGACAGACAGACAGACAGACAGAGAGAGAGAGAGAGAGAGAGTGAGAGAGAGCAGAGAGTGTATGTCTCGTGATAAGGACAGTTTCGTGAGACTGTTCGAATTTACGGGCTCAACAGAGGAGCTTTACGACTCCACAATATGGTTGGACCATCTTGGTCGAGGTCGCTGCTATTATAACGCCCCGATGCTATCGCAATTATAGAAGTTCCCAGATAAAAACTGACCGAAGAAGAAGCAGACTGATAGGCAGGCAGGCAAAAAGACAGACATACCTCAAGAGACAATTAGAAATACGCGAGTAGACAAGCAGACGAACACTCAGACAAAAGTCGCTCATGAAAAGACAAACAGAAGACTAAGAGGAAGGCAACAAGAGGGACATAGCGACAGACAAGCAGACAGCTAGACAGATATAGAGACACACAAGTAAACAGACTGAAAGGAATGGAGTGGATAGACATAGGAAATGATGAAAAACTACAATCAGTGCATTCGTTATTTCCATTTTACTTGAAATGGTGAAAAACTACAATCAGTGCATTCGTTATTTCCATTTTACTTGAAATGGTGAAAAACTACAATCAGTGCATTCGTTATTTCCATTTTACTTGAAATGGTGAAAAACAACAAACAGTGCTTTCGTTATTTCCATTTTACTACTTTCTGAAAGCCATATATAGACAAATTTTTCGATCTAAATTCAGATAATTAAAGTTGGCGTTTATTGTCTAATCAGTGTTGTCATTAGAAGACATGCTCGGCGCTGATCGTTAAAAAGATTGGATACAATACAATACAACAGACGATGGCCTGAAAATGTGGTCATAAGCTGTCTTAGGCTCCTCTATGTCGGACGTTGAATGGTAATACACAGGCACGAAGAACATAAGGACGCGGGTTTAACATGTGCACCCGCAAGCCCCATAAGATTGACTCAGCCGTCAACTCCCTAGTGAGGGATAGTAAAATGAGCAGCAGTAGGATGGATCGGCGCCTAACAGGCTGCCATACCATGGGCGTATTTAGGGGTTACGGGTTCAACCCCTACCTCGAAATAAATGTGTAAAATGTCTAATGTATAGTACTAAAACTATTTGGACTCAGCTGCCTGTTAGTGTATAGTACTAAAACTATTTGGACTCAGCTGCCTGTTAGCATAATTTGTTCTCATAATTTGTTCTGGATCTGTGTGACACTAAACGTTGACTGAAATGTTAACCAGGTACTAGGGGCCAGGGTGGTATGAGCTTTTAGCTTTTTCCTGGCTTCCTGTTGCGCAGTGACTGATCTGTTTATGTCATGATGAGTACTGTTATTTGTTCTGTTTCTGTCGCAATAAATAATAAATAATAATAAATAATAAATTGCCGAAATGTTTTTATATGCTTTTATTTCGGGTTGGTTCTTTATTGATTGAGAGCTATTGTTCTTGGTTGGTCACCGAATTAAATGATTTGAT
The DNA here is from genome assembly GCA_020284085.1 of Aporrectodea caliginosa. Taxonomy (NCBI): domain Eukaryota; kingdom Metazoa; phylum Annelida; class Clitellata; order Crassiclitellata; family Lumbricidae; genus Aporrectodea; species Aporrectodea caliginosa. Next base: position 416,441 of record JACEVL010000582.1, read on the forward strand.
TTGATATGCGAAATGAAAAAACTGAACTTTGGCGAACATGTCCAATGGAATCCCTCCCCCAATTGCTTCCTGGCTACGCTATTGTGCCATACATTTATACAATCGACTCTTGTTTACTTGTTATCATGTGTTCCGCATTTGTTCATGTAATCATACAGCGCTTTGTCAGTTTGAATTAAAATAAACGAACATATTTATGGCAAAACTGGATCCTCTATTATTCAGCGTCCCAAGGCTCAGCTGACAGAAATATCTCCTCGCAAACACGTTCTTTAATTAAGACTGAAATAACTTCCGCAAATAGATCTGTTGTTTTGGCGTGGGCGCTGTCATTTTACTGGCAACATAAACATTTTTCACCTCGTCAAGTCTCTAGCCTCGGATTGCTTGTTTATCTAGCGATAAGCCCAAAGCCGTGCTGTGTAAAGCCAACCGGTCATTTTTCATCTGCTGTGGCACGCATTGTCGTGGTTCAAGTAGCTTCACCACGGTCTACTACGTTCAGAAATTTTCCACTTTGTTTCATTCGCTTGCGATATGCGCCATCTTTTTCCATTAGAAGATATGCTGTTCCACCTTGGTCTACTATCTTCTGCGATAAATCATATTGTTCTGCAATCTTCTCTTGTGTTCCGTCGTATGCTATTATCTTCCATTATCAATGAATCAATCCAAATTTATATAGTGCCCCCTTCAAGAACCCTATTCAGAGGCACTCCTGACCCAGGCCATTGTTCATCTTGTTCTTTTATCTTCCATTATGCTCCATTTTCTTCTGTTATGTCCTACTATAGTTCATCTGGTCATCTTCAACTAATGCATTTTATTTATGTCACTTTAGTGTTCTGTGGCTTTGTAATGTTATATCCTCTCCTGTTGTCTTCTGTTTCAATGTTTCAATGCGATGTTATCAAGTAAAGACTAGTTTCCAAGATCCAACCAGGAAGAGTTAGAGGGACGTGTAGACGGAGAGATAGCCGGAGAGATTGATGAATGTATGGAGGGTTAGATAGAGTGTTACACAAGTAACGTGACGTAACATAGCAAGGGTTTTAAGTGGTTCAGAAGACGTTTATTAGAACCACTGCAAATTAACCTGGAACGCTTAATACCCAATTCTCCCTATAGCTTCCTCTTAAAAAGCCGCGACAGTACATGTCCACTGAGACAGTACTATCATCCAAACCATTCTACAAGTTGATAACTCTTGCACTGAAGAATTTCTGCCCTAATGTTCCTTTTGGCGTCTTACATAATATATATATATATGTATATATATATAGAGAGAGAGAGAGAGACAGAGACAGACAGACAGACAGACAGACAGACAGACAGACAGACAGAGACAGAGACAGAGAGACAGAGTCAGAGACAGACAGAGACAGACAGGCAGGCAGGCAGACAGGCAGACAGACAGATACATGTAGATAGATAGATGGATAGATACAGTTAGTGAGACAGTAAGCCTGAGCGAGCTATCCGCGTTGTTTTGACGGTAGCGAGACTCGATGGCCATGAGAGCATTCAGCGTAAATAGTGCAACGAGGTCGCCACAGATGGACAGGCGCCCGTTGCCGTAATAGTCCTTCACGTGCAATAAAATGTATGTTATGTCATGTACGCACTACGGGTCACGGGCGCTCGCGGACTGACGGGAGCAATGAAGCACGACGTTACCAGAGCAACAACGGTTGCAAAGTCGCTATATGCGGCACCAGCCTCGTGGGGATTTGTCTGACAGGGGGGGGGACGATTTCGACTCCAAACCACTATACGGCCATTAACCCGAGCAGGGACCAGCAGCAGGATACTTAGCCGACGACTCAGTCCTGGATGTGGGATAATTGCATGCGACTGTGGATGGCTGCCTCTTCAGAGCTTTTACCGACCAGTGCACGTACTGTACGGGCTATCACCCCCGATTAAACAGACCCCGTACTCACTTCGCCCTGAAGATCACAATGGAGTAATAACGCAAGCTGACAGATAGGAACGGAAACATTTATGGTGCGGGTGATATATGATGGAGTTTAACGTCAGAGCTAGTTGGCGCATTTCGAGTTTTATGGTAGGTTACTTCACCGTAAGTCATAAAAGTGACATCTCTATAAGCCAAAATGGGATAATAAAGGACATACTTACTCACTTTTACTTTATGGCATGTCATGCTATATTATGTCATGTTATTTCATGTCCTGTCATGTTATGTTATATTATGTTATGTTATGTCATGTTATGTTATGCTGTTATGTTATGTTATGCTATTTTATGTCCTGTCAAGTTATGTTATATTATGTTATGTTAATTTCATGTCCTGTCATGTTATGTTATATTATGTTATGTTATGCTATGTTATGCTGTTATGTTATGTTATGCTATTTTATGTCCTGTCAAGTTATGTTATATTATGTTATATTACAGCATGTTATGTCATGCCATATAATGTCATGCTAAGCTATGTCATGTCATTTTATTTCATGTCTTGTCATGTTATGTCATGTTACGTTATATTATGTTATGTTATATTATGTCATGCAATTTGTTGTCATGTTATGTTATATTATGTCATGTCATGTTATGGTATCTTATAGCATGTTATATCATGCTGTCATCTTGTATTATGCTACGCTGTGTCATGTTATGTTATATTATGTTATGTTATAATTATTATGTTATATTATATTATGTCATGTTATGCTATCTTATGACATGTTATAAGCCCCCTCAAAGTCCGACTCACACCTCAATGTGGTGAGGGAGTGGCAACAGTCAGTAGGGGAGTGCCTGCTGAGGCTGTGCCATCAGTGGTGAAGGTCTTGGCTGAAGTACCACCTTAGGGCGCTACGCAGGTGGACAGGCTCAGCAGGAACCCTGAAAAAGCTGGCAAACGTGGGCGACATCGCCGCCTTTGATACCACAAGTGGATATCAGAGCCAGTCCTAAGCCTGGAACTCTCTTGAAGGGAGAAGTGCGACGGTCGAACGGATGGGTGCAGATACTCCGTTCGTAAAGAACAAATACGAATGAAATCCATTGCAAGCATTGGACTCCAACGTTGTATTATGCTACGTTGTGTCATGTTAACTTATATTAAAAGAATGGAATAGAATACCCCAAGACCTTCGCAGTATCTTAAATTTAAAGCTATTTAAATATAAGTTACGCCATTGGATAATTCATCAGAACGATTAATTGGGTTCTAATCCTCATTCTGTTTGTGTTAGTTAAGGTTTAATACTTTGTACTAGTATTATTGTACATTTACTAGATACCATTCTGTTTGTGTTTTTCTTAGTTAAGGTTTAATACTTTGTACTAGTACGTTAATAATTGTACATGTACTAGATACTTATTATATAATTACACTTTATTAGATAGCCTCTGTTAACCATCTAGCAACAGACTATGTATATAGGTGGCCCTAACCAGCGGGACTCTGGTCCCTTCTGGGTTCCCTTTTGCGACCAATAGATCTTTGTTCTTTGTACAACGAAATGTTACTTTCTCAATGTTTGGAGCAATAAATTGATGGTTATGGTTATGGTTATTAGGTTATTTTATGTTATGCCATGTTATGCCGTTTTTTTATGGTATCCGATTCGTTGTGGGGCGTTTCACTTTGTAAATCGGACTGTGGTGTTCTATAACCTCCCGATGGCATTAATGTGTGATCAGAGTCCTTGACGCGTAATTGCTCATAATATCGCCATGTGTTGGCGAATGTAACTACATAATGGCGTTAAATAAATAAAGGAAAAAGAACAATGATGAAATGCGTTCCTTTGATTCCAAACGAGTGGTTTTTTCAACTGGATTAGTAGTCGAGTTTCCGACCAGAAGATCGGAGACTGGAACAGCTGCAGCGTCTGTAACTCTTCTTCGGAAACAAGGCCGACCATTTAGCAGATGTATGACCGAGACGATTAGACGTTGCGTAAATTTTTAACAAGTGTGGCGCATTTGGATCAGTCGTACAAAGCTCGGCCCCACGAACAAATGACCGACCAAAACTAATGCATCCGTAGGGACTGTAGCAGCAGACTCTGTATAATCTATTAAACATCAAAAACCCAATTTCGCCTTCCCGATCAAAGGCGAGTGACTGTGCGGCGGCGGCTTGGGACTGTGACAGGAACGTTCCTAGCACATTGAACTTACGCGACGCTAAGCACGGCTAGTCTCGGATTGACTGACTGTAAATTGAAACCTTGCTATCTGACTGAATTGGGAATTTGGTTAGGACTATTTAAAGTTGTCTGAAAAGCAAAAAACAAATGTTGGAATGGTTTCACAGCACGCAGTTTTGTATCCATCCACGTGCGTTTAATCCATCCTACGAACTCGCTAAGATTCCAATTCTAAACACCATCCACCATTGCCGTCTAATTGTTTTCCTGCCAGACTCTTGGATTGACCTAGAACTGATTCTAACTTTACCTGACAATCGATTACGCTTTGACTGAGCGCCTCTGAATAGTCTGGTCCCTGCGACTTGGCTTTTATGGCGCTATAAAGTTTTTCTCCAGATTACAATTTCCCTGAACATTTTACGCTCAGTACAATACACAATTTGTATTTGATCTGGCCCTCCTTCTAACATTCAGAATTGCACACACGACCCAAGACAACATTATTATTGCCTTGTGTAGTAAATAGACAAAATTATCTTAAACGTTGGCTTTATTGAGTCTGCCGAACACATACAAGATTCTACAAGTGTTTCATCAACACTAACATCAGTTGCTAGAAGAAGCTACTTTCATACAAGACACTCAGAGCATTCTCGATGGAGCTCAGCAATTGCAAGTGAAGGACTTTCTCAGGGTCCTCACATAGCGAACGTCTCAGAGGAGATTAGACCCGTACTACAGGCCGAGCGCTGTTTCAATACAGATACAGTGCCCCACCCCACTCACGATTCTTGGTTGCAATCTATAGGGAAACAGAAAGCCCAAATAACTAAAAACAACATGCACCAAGGAGACGGTTTCAAATCCTGTCATTCGCTTCAACATGCCTTCCTTCCCATGAGGGTCACCGAATAATCCGAAGACTTCTTATCTGAAACTTCCCAAATGACCTTTTGCGATAAAATCAGAAACAAACCGGTTCGGGTCTCTTTATGATTCTTAATGCTTCGTGTTTTCGGTTTCAAGCGAACGGTGCTCAAAAATAAGTACAGCAAAACTTCGTTATATCCAATCTCAAGGGACCATCGTCAGCAGTTCGATATATCCGAGTTCGAAATAAGCGGGATATGACGTGAGACTTTATAACGAAATTTTGCTATGGAAGAGTCACCACTGATGAACTCCCGCATACACGCAGAGCCCAACCGATGGGTTCCAATCCATAGCTGATAGAAGACACGATGTTCGGGTGTTCTGATATATTGCTCTGACCTATTAACTATGCTGATTATTATTGTTCTGACCTATTAACTATGCTGATTATTATTGCTTTGACCTATTAACTATGCTGATTATTATTGCTTTGACCTATTAACTATGCTGATTATTGTTGCTTTGACCTATTAACTATGCTGATTATTATTGCTCTGACCTATTAACTAAGCTGATTATTATTGCTCTGACCTATTAACTATGCTGATTATTATTGCTCTGACCTATTAACTATGTTGATTATTATTGCTCTGACCTATTAACTATGCTGATTATTATTGCTCTGACCTATTAACTATGCTGATTATTATTGCTCTGACCTATTAACTATGCTGATTATTATTGCTCTGACCTATTAACTATGCTGATTATTATTGCTCTGACCTATTAACTATGCTGATTATTATTATTGCTCTTACCTATTAACTATGCTGATTATTATTGCTCTGACCTCTGAACTCACCCAGTTAGCGGCATCGGTTACCGCGCACGTCCCATGCGTCTCTGTGCAAGCGGTTGCAGGTTCGACTCCTGATGCTGGCTTATTTCAGAGATTTTAATCCCTGGCGAGTACGGTCCGTAAACGGGGACTCTCAGAGGGTGTGGCGCCCATTCAAACGAGCAGCGGTGGTGAAGGATATCACCCGATCAATTCATTGAAAACAAGCAGGCTCGAGGCCACATGCACGGCAGCTGTACAAAAGCGTGTTCGTTTACAATTAGATGCCATAAATGGCTAATGGAAAGCCCCTTCATCGCACCTGTCGGTAATCACGATCCATTGAGGGCAACAGGAAGTCGCTTTCGAACGTAGTGACTCCAATAATAGCGTGTTGATTGTATTCTGGCTTGTCAGGAAATTAAAAGCATGTATCATCCACGTCGCTAAAAGCAAGGACGTTTAGGTATCGTCGGATCAATAAAAAGCCTCGATTTTTTTTACCGAAACCTAAAATTCAATGCCTTAGGTAATGGTATTAGGCCTAAATCCATTTCATAATAATAACGATAGCAATAATAATGACGCTTATGATGATTATGATGATGATGATGATGATGATGATGATGATGATGATGATGATGATGATGATGATGATGATGATGATGATGATGATGATGATGATGATGATGATGATGATGATGATGATGATGATGATGATGATGATGATGATGATGATGATGATGATGATGATGATGATGATGATGATGATGATGGATGATGATGATGATGACAAAGATGATGATAGCGAAAGTGGCAATTATCTGATAATGGTAGTAGTATGATTAGGCTTATTAGTTATAATAACGTCATTATTTATATTATTATTTATATTATTATTATTATTAATTATTATTATTAGTAGTAATAGATGTAGTAGATGTAGTAGTAGTGGTAGTAGTAGTAGATGTAGTAGTAATAGTAGTGGTAGTAGTAGTAGTAGTAGTAGTAGCAGCAGCAGCAGCAGCAGCAGCAGCAGCAGCAGCCGCAGCAGCAGCCGCAGCAGCCGCAACAGCAGCAGCAGCAGTAGCAGTTACAGTAGCAGTAGCAGTAGCAGTAGCAGTAGCAGTAGCAGTAGCAGTAGCAGTAGCAGTAGCAGTAGCAGTAGCAGTAGTAGCAGAAGCAGCAGCAGCAGTAGCAGCAGTAGCAGTAGCAGCAGCAGTAGCAGTAGCAGTAGTGGCATCAGCTGCAGCTGTTTACCTCTGTTTCATAGAGTATTTATGAGCCACAGGTCTGAACCACGGACTCCTGTGATATTCCACAGGTGTACCAATGTGCCTGAGCGCATGGAATGATTTAATTACCGTCAGTAATTCCGCGTTAATTTAACCGGTTGCTTAACATTCGACAAGAGTAATTGAGTTATAATGAACCCAGTCAGAGAATAATTGGGAATGATCGGATTACTCGCGTCCTTTGTCGATGGAGTGTAGTCCAGAGAGCAGGGTCTTTGTCCTGGCTTTAAGCAGTCTATTGCACGCAACGAGAAATTTACACGATTGGTGTTGCTATCGCGGCCTGGTATTCATTTATTTAGTTGAAGCACTTATTACGTGCTCAAAGTCGGTAAACTTGATCGCTTTACATTAATACGTTGATCGATTACAAACTGGACCCTGCCTAGATGACCCTTAGGTGACCTAATTAGAGGGACTATTTTCCCTTCGTGGTCTCCTTTTGTTGCTAATGATGAAATATAATTATGCTACTATTGTGTTATGTTGCTTACAATGGAAAATAATCACGTCACTTCTGTTTCGTTTCTCAGTGGCTTCAATTAAAGAATTGATTGATTGATTGATTTATTGATTGACTGATCGATTGTAAAAGATAGAGGGCTATACCGGCTATTCACTATCCACAGACCGTGTAGGCTTACTTGTGTGACGTGTACACACTCAGTTGCATAACTGCTGTAGGCTACTCGGTGGTGCCAGCCCAAACCTGGATAAATGAGGAGGGCGACGCTAATCATTTTTGCATGATGTAGTGTCGTTAAATGTATTTACAAATCTACCCATCCGAGAAATGTTTAGGCATAAAAGCATAAAATTCGATACGAGCAATTGAATCTACAGATCCCTCATGCAATCCGACGAATTCCCATTTCTCTGAATCTTTGTCTTCTCTGGATTTTCATCAACCGTTGCTTAAACTATCGACGGCATATATACATGGTATATGAAAACCCTCTGACCTAAAGCAGAATTAGCGATTGCTTTGCTGCCTAGAGAATAGCAATAAATGGGCCATATGTCAAACCTTAATCACGTTCTGCGAGGACTCTTTCCAGCCACTAAACAAAACCATTATTTCCTCAGACCACGACACAATTTTACACTCCCGCTCAAGGACAACCCGTAATTATATCTCCAGAGTCCTCTTCAAAATCTATCATAACCAGCACTTGCTCGATTTCAAACTGGTACCTGTCTAGATAATATAGGAATATTACAGGAATGCCTCAGACCTGTGGCTTACAGGTACTATACACCTGCTGCTGAGAGTAATACTATTACTAGCCGTAGTACTATTAGTAGCCTACTAGTAGGTTCCTAAAATACGATTCTACAAGTGAGCATAAGAAGGTTCTTACAATGCACAGACATTTATATAAATCCCCGTAATCGTAATCGTATTCGTAAACTTATAATTTCTAAAGCGCCACTTGAAAGCTAAGCGAAGGGCACCAGCTTCTTGACGAGCGAGGTTTACTGCCGCTTTACATTACTTCTTTACAACACATTACTTTAAATAACATTAATTTATGTTGCTGTTTCTATTACATCACTTATTTACATTACGTTACTTTACGCTACTGTTTCTTTCCAGTACTGCTTAACATGACTTCAATCTACGTTACTGCTTTTTTACATAACCAGGAGCGTACTAGAAGAGCGTACAGAACCAGTGTTTCATGTGGATGAAAATGCTAAGAGTCGATAACTACAGTGTAGATGTAAATGTCGCCTTGTGCTGCGTAAAGTAATGTAACTGTGTCGTCTTTGCTTTCGGATTACGTAGCTCAACAGTGGATAATTAATCATCAGCCACTTGCGACGTTGTAGGATTTGAACCTCAGCTGTCGAGATGAAAGCAAGCACAGCCCACTAGCAATCTATCACTACGCCTTGAAATCACGGAGAATGAAATTGGCAATCCGTACGTTCCTGTTTCCCAGCTGTTGCCAACCGCCTCCATTTCTTCTTCCTCCGTATAGATCCTTTCTTCTGCTCTTTTTTATCCTCCTCTTGATTGTGGACTTCTCCTCCTTGCATCCTCATACTGTTACTCTTCCTGCTTTTCCGCCTCCTCCTCTTCCTTTCCCTCCTCCACCTCCTCCTGTTCCTTCTCCTCGTGTTCTTTCCTTCTTCTCCTCCTCCTCCTTGTTTTCCTCCTCCTGTTTTCCTCCTCTTTCTTCTCCTTCCACTCCTCTTTTCTCTCCTCCACCTCCTGTTCCTTCTCCTCGTGTTCTTGCCTTCTTTTCCTCTTCTCCTTCCCTTGCCTTTCCTCCTCCTGTCTTTCCTCCTCTTTCTCCTCCTTCCACTCCTCTTTCTCTCCTCCTCCTCCATTTCCTTCTCCTCGTGTTCTTGCCTTCTTCTCCTCTTCTCCTTCCCCTGTCATTCCTTCTCTTTATCCTCCTATTTCTTCACCTCCTGCCCCTGTCGTGTCTCCTCAAAATAATGCCAATCTTGCTCCTGACGTGGCTGACGTGAATGGTAAGTAAGACTACAACATAACCCTTTGTCTGTTGGTAGCTGCATTCCAATTTTCTTATCTCTCTCTTTCACTCAGTCTGTCCGTCTGTTTGTATGGTTGTCTTTCAGTCTATCAATCTGTATCTCTGTCCCTGTGTCGGTGTGTGTATGTTTGATTGCCTGCTTGCTTATCCTTGTCTGGCTGTGTCTTTCTCTAAGTCTTTTAGTCTATGTGCTTTCATATGTCTGTGTGTCTGTCGATTAATTAAATCGTTCCTCTAACTTACTGTGTGTATCTTTCTGGTGTGTCTGTCTGCGACTGTCTGTATGTCTGTCTTTCAGTCTGTCTGTTTGTCTGCATGTCTGAATGTCTGTCTTTCAGTCTGTCTTTCAGTGTGTCTGTATGTCTGTCTGTCTTTCAGTCTGTCTTTCAGTGTGTCTGTATGTCTGTCTGTCTGTCTGTCTTTCAGTCTGTCTTTCTGTCTGTATGTCTGTCTGTCTGTCTTTCAGTCTGTCTTTCTGTCTGTCTGTGTGTCTGTCTGTCTGTCTTTCAGTCTGTCTTTCAGTGTGTCTGTGTGTCTGTCTGTCTTTCAGTCTGTCTTTCAGTGTGTCTGTGTGTCTGTCTGTCTGTCTGTCTTTCAGTCTTTCAGTGTGTCTGTGTGTCTGTCTGTCTGCTGCCTTCCTTGGATGTGGTAGCCATTTCTCATGCTCCCTCTCCGGAATCGAACCCTGATTCCCCGTTACCCGTTACTACCATGGTAGGCATATCACGTAGTCTGTCTTTCAGTCTGTCTGTGTGTCTGTATGTCTGTATGTATGTCTGTCTGTCTTTCAGTCTGTATTTCTGTCTGTCTGTGTGTCTGTCTGTCTGTCTGTCAGTCAATTCATCTGTCTGACTGCTATAGTAGGACGTGAGTCGCATGTGACATTTTCAATCAATTTCCCCTTCTCAATTATTCAAACGACGACGCAACCGGCTTTCGCGACAAAAGCCCGTCTCTAACGAAACACACTGCAGTCGGGTAATCTACGATTTACAACGTTGTCTCGTCGTAGTAAAGACACCTATAGCGAACAAATGACTCGTAACGATCGAAACATTTTAGTGAGAATTCATCACCTCTTTCGTAATAAAGTGAGTCTCAAAAGAAACACCTTGCCGTATATGCTAATATACTACATGTATTTACGTAGACGTCCTGAACCATGGTTACAGAGATCTGCCTGAAAACAAATAGATGGTAATGATAATAAAACATTTAGGTAGGAACATTCGTTCAAACAAATAGCCAGTGGCAATAATCAAACATTTCAACAAAAACGTCTCGCGCAAACAAGTAGCTGGCGACGATAACAAAACATTTAATTAAAAAGGCCTCGTTAAAGCATAAATCCGGTGGCAATAATAAAACATTTCAATAAAAATGCCTCATGTAAACGAATAGCCGGTGATAAAACATTTCAATAAAAAAAGTCTCGTCAAAACAAATAGCTGGTGACTTTAATAAAACATTTCAATAAAAAGTCTTGGTGAAAGAAATAGCTGGTGACTTTCAGGCCCGCCGAGAGGGGAGGGTCAGGGGGCAAAATCCCAGGGGCCCGGCGACTTTTAGGGGCCCGGGCTGGGTGAAAGCAATCAACTTATGAAAACTATTATAATCAATTATACAAAGTTTATGATTTATGCCTTTTAAAATATAATATTACAGGCACTTAAGTACAATAGTTGCATAGACCCTATATAAATTTAATTTTGTAGGGTTGTACCAGCACTATTATTATTTCAGTTTGTTTCTTAAAAAATTTCTCATAAAGTCTAAGGATAGTTTGGGGCCCGTCAGTGCTCTGCCTAGGGGCCCGGAATTTCTGTCGGCAGCCCTGGTGACTTTAATAAAACATTTCAACAAAAACGTCTGGCCCAAACAAATAGCTGGTGACTTTAATAAAACATTTCAACAAAAACGTCTGGCCCAAACAAATAGCTAGTGGCTTTAATAAAACATTTACACAAAAACGTCTGGCTCAAACAAATAGCTGGTGACTTTAATAAAACATTTAAACAAAAACGTCTGGCTAAAACAAATAGCTGGTGACTTTAATAAAACATTTCAACAAAAACGTCTGGCTCGAACAAATAGCTGGTGACTTTAATAAAACATTTAAACAAAAACGTCTGGCTAAAACAAATAGCTGGTGACTTTAATAAAACATTTACACAAAAACGTCTGGCCCAAACAAATAGCTGGTGACTTTAATAAACATTTCAACAAAAGCGTCTGGCACAAACAGCTGGCGTCTTTAATAAAACATTTACACAAAAACGTCTCGCCCAAACAAATAGCTGGTGACTTTAATAAAACATTTACACACAAACGTCTGGCCTAAACAAATAGCTAGGGACTTTAATAAAACATTTCAGCAAAAACGTCTGGCCCAAACAAATAGCTGGTGACTTTAATAAAACATTTAAGCAAATACGTCTGGCACAAACAAATAGCTGGTGACTTTAATAAAACATTTAAGCAAATACGTCTGGCACAAACAAATAGCTGGCGTATTTAATAAAACATTTGAACAAAAACGTCTGGCCCAAACAAATAGCTGGTGACTTTAATAAAACATTTACACAAAAACGTCTAGCCCAAACAAATAGCTGGTAACTTTTATAAAACATTTACACAAAAGCGACTCGTCCAAACAAATAGCTGGTGACGATAATAAACATTTCAATAAAAAGCGCCTCGTGTCAACAACTATCCGGTGGCGATAATAAAACATATAAATAAAAGTACCTCGTCCAAACAAATACCTGGTTGCGATAATAAAACATTTCAATGTAATGGTCTCCTGTAAACAAATAGGCGGAGATAAAACATTTCAATAAAAAACACCTCGTCCAATCGAATAGCTGGTGACGATAATAAAATATGTAAATAAAAAATACCTTGTCAAAACAAATAGCTTGAGACGATAATAAAACAATAAAAACGCATCGTCCATATAAATAGCTGGTGATAGGAATCGTTTGGGACCGGAACGGCGTTCCGGTTTTTTGGACGACCGCAACGTCGTATCAGTTTCTTCTTTGATTCAGCATGGCGCCGGCGTTCCGGTTCTTCCTGGAGTGGGCGTTCCGGGTTTTTTTTTAGGACGTGATCACTGGCTGGTGACGATAATAAAACCTGGTGACGTTAATAAAACATTTCAATAAAAGCACCTCGTCGAAAACGACCGCGTCTGGTTTCTACACTCCTATACGGACCGATGTCACGGTTTATTTGGTTACACGCTTGCTCTGTATGAATAATTCACCGATTGCTTGTTCCAGCCTTCTCAGCGGACTCCAGGCAACGACGTTGTCGTGGGCGCCAAATAGTTTATTACCCACATTTACATCGTTGTGATTTACATGGCATTGCAATACCCTGTAAATCAGTCTCGTTCCGAGAAGAGAAGTAACAGTCCCGAATACTGAACTGACCGTGAACAGGCGGTAGGACGCTCTGAATCGAAATTGATTGATAGTCAGCTGGAAAGCGGGTACCTGTCGTTGGCCATAACTTCGACCTTTTTGGCCACGCTTGTTATACAGACCTCGTACGTAGAGACTTCAATTTATCGTCTCGTGGTCTCAATGCGGCACTCATTCATTCACAACCGAAGGAACTGCTGGGGGTGAGAGACTATTTGCAAGTGTAAGCTTGGCTGACAATTGCCTCTGCTTGTGGAAGGGCGAACGATAGATTTATTAGTCGTCGAGCTCAACTGGAAAGGTGGACATGGATCTAATAGGCTGTGTTTTATGCGCTCATATGTAAATATAAGAGTACACTTGTTACTATTGCGTCCGTAAGGGTCCCGACCCTGCTCGTTTATCAGTGAATTCATCGGATGAAATCATTCACTATCGCTGCCCCGTGGAATGGACTATTGGGGGGTCTCTGTCAGTTTCGATTGCAGCTCATTTCGCTGTAAATATTTACAGCCGAAAAAGAAGTCGTCTTACGGCGTCCGGCCTTTGAAAATCTTGTGCGTCGTCGACTGATTTTTTAAAGCAAACGTCTACCACACAGTATACTATAGGCGTAGTTTTGAGAGTGAAGAAAAGACATTGATGAATGCGAAAGCATAGGAGACGATAGGATTGCAGTGAAGGGTGCTACGTAGCTTTATCGAAACCTTTGGAGACTGGCTTTAATTAATCATCGTCCGGATAGCGAATGGTCTTCATTATTCCTCAACGTTTTACGACATTTGTTATTCATCAATCACACGCTAGACTTTCTCTTTCTCTTGGCCGTTATCTGCCGAACCTGTTCATTCTTCACCCAGACATATAATGGTCCTTCCACTTCGTCAAGTTTTTACGACCTATTCTATTTATCACCCACGTACTAATTGGCCTTATTCTCTTCAACAATTGTCTAAACACGTTTTTGTTTGGCACCCAAATTTTCAATGATACTTAACTTCCAATGCCTTACAGACAAAGCAGCATTTACATTTTTTCCGGTAAAAGTGCCTCTATATTTTAGCGAAGGCCATGACTCTCATGTCTCTATGCAATCGTCCCTTTAGGCTTTGACATCAAAGTTAATTTGTCCTCAGAAGAAGCTTTTATTGTGTTGGTACGGTTGAGATTTGGTATACAAAGGCGAGAAAAGACCTTTTCGACCCGAACAATAAATACAATTATGGCTCTTCTTCCTGCGTGAGACAAATTGGTTCTATTCTGACTGGAATTCGGGTCCATTGAAACGGCAAGGCCTCCGGAACTGCCTTGGCATTTCGGGACTGTGTACGCAGTTTGATTTATAAACCGTTTCTGTGAGAGAAACCAGATAACCAGGAACGCTTTGTTGCAACGAGAATGGCTAAATCAGTATTTTTCTGCAGCCTATTAGGCGTAATTTCAAAAGCCCTTAAAGTCACAGAACTCAATTTCAGATGCCTTTAATGTCTTAGGTGGTATTTTTGCATTCAGGTCTTTTAAACCAGCTGCATGTTTTTATATGCCAACTTGCATGACATTAAGTACTCATTATTAAATTAAAAGCTGGGTCTGTGCAAGATATTGGACGCGAGGATCACCATGTACGAAACCAGGACAAACAGGAGTGTTTACAAAGGTTTCTTAGGTTAGTTTCCCTGTGAGCTGAAATGGCGGACTCTGGGTTTTAGATGGGCTAATAAATTAGGCTAACTTACGTAACATAATATAACAAGGACTTTTAAGGGGTTTAGAAGACGTGTTAAAACCACTGCGAATTAACCTGGAACGCTTAATAGACCAATTTTCCAAGCTTCCTCTAAAAGCTTGGCTAGTGTCCACTGATAGATATTTACCCTGATCTCAAACGGCAGAATCTGGACTTTGGATGAGGCTCGTAAAATAGGTTTGTTTGGAATTGAAAATAACGAGCCTTGATTATTCGCGTGTCTGTTGACACCATCGCCGACGATATTTTTAGCTTTAGCGTGCTATTCGACGGTTAAATTGGGACATCAAGCGACACCATAGACACGGATACTTTGCGTCCAGCTGTTCCCAGGACCCGAGACTATTATAGACGCCCCGCGTTGCGGAGTTACAGTTAAGCTGAGATCCTCAGCTAGATTGCTTTCTATTTCCCTCTCGATCTCGCCAAGTTAACCTTTGGCCCAGTTTGCAAGATAAACCTCTATAGCCTGCATTAAGAATTAACCCCTGCGGTTTCTCTGGTTGTCAACAAAATAATAAAGACGAAACGAGCGGACACTTGTGGGTTAAGTAGACCAAGAAACTGATATTGCTAAAGGCTCCAAGGAACTGAGATACACGCAACATCCATGCATATCATTCGAAGATAATCACGTGCATGCATTTACACATAATGCAAACTACAGGCACGCAAGCGTGTACACACAGACATAGATCCACACTTACACTATATACACGCATAAATACATACACACATACACATGATACTTACCTACTTATTTGTAGCCAATACATAGGCTACATAATCGTAATCGTAATCTCCAAACTTCTAAAGCGCCACTCGAAAACCAAGCATGCATGCATACATGCATACATGCATACATGCATACATGCATACACACATACATACATACATACATACATACATACATACATACATACATACATACATACATACATACATACATACATACATACATACATACATACATACATACATATATACATACATACATACATACATACATACATACACACATACATACATACATACATACATACATACATACATACATACATACATACATACATACATACATACATACATACATACATACATACATACATACATACATACATACATACATACATACATACATACATACATACATACATACATACATACATACATACATACATACATACATACATACATACATACAAACATACATACATACATACATAAATACATACATACATACATACATGCGCATGAACGAAATACTTACGACCTTATTTGATCTTTATAGCCATTGTCGCATTTATTCCGTCAGCATGCATTATGAACACTCACATGAGTACGTAACCAAGTAAAACATTTCAAATGCCGCAAAGTGCAGACATCATTCAGGCTGAATGAATTATTGTTGCAGGCTTCCGACGATGTTTCATGGTAAAAATTTACAAAGCAAATGTATCGTGATTAATTTGCTCTTCCATTATCGCGAATGAGTTGAGCGCATTTGTGCTGAGGGTCCAATATCTATAGGAAGAAACCTTTCTCTCTCTCTCTGGCTATGTAGACTCTCACATTGCACACTAGGGCGCATTTTCCGATGATCTAAAAGCTTCGCAGCCAGAACACCACCCCTTGTGCCGTGCACTGCTTTCAATCATAAATATACCATTCTGTCGAGGCTATATAGATGTTCGCTTACATCGCGCTGAGTTATCATTGGCCTTAAAAACAGTCACAGTTATTTCTCAAGGCCAACGTTTTCCTTTTTAAGGGCGCTCGTGCAATCTTCGCAGCTGCTCCAAGTAATGGAACCACCTACAAATATTATCTTCGAAACTGAAACTGTCTTTCTTCAAGAAATGTCTCAAATCTAAATACTCCTCACTGGCTTTATATCATCTGAATACCTGACTTTACATAGGGACTGACTAACTGCGCATCAGATTTGCCTTTCATAGCGACTCTGCTCGCGCTAATGCCATTTTCGAAATAAAAACATGTAATAATAATTATAATAATAAAATTATAAGATTATAGGTAATCAGGCCTCATCAAGGATTCGTCTATACAGGGTGCGGCCGAAAAAAATACCCCATTACGAAAAATTGAGATTTCTCGAAAACCGCTAAACATTTTGTTACAAAACTTCGCCAGTCTATTTGACACATATCTATCTACAGCTTTGCTAGATCTAATGAAATTCGAATCATGAAAACCAAAATGGTGTAACCCTGAAGTGAAACAATGTCATTTTCGTTTCAACAGACAGTTACTGACAGCAATAAGTAACAAAGTAACGACGCAAACAGTAATGCAACAAGGTTCAAGGTTACTTATTGTTATTGACAAGATTAGGCCAAGTGTTAAGTTTTGTGCAAGGAATGTTCGAAGTGACCGCCGTTTGCTTTTATGCAAGCTTGCAGACGTTTTCGAAAGCCCAGAACAGACTTCTGAATGGTCTCAAGTGGCAAGTCATGCCAGATGATTTGCAGCGTATTTTTCAGTTCAGGAATGTTCTTCGGCTTTGTGGTAAGTTTGTTGTAGGTCTCAAGCATTGCACCCCAGACAGCATAGTCGAGTGGGTTCAAATCTGGGGAATTTGGCGGCCATGAATTCTTGTCGATGAAGTCCGGGCAGTGACTTGTTAACCAATCTTGGGCCAGCTTTGCGCCGTGAGCGGGCGCTCCATCTTGCTGCAAAATGAACTGATTTCCCAAGACAGTGTGACAGTCATCGACAAGCTTAGGCAAAAGATTCTCCACGTAGTACTTAGCATTGAATTTGGCCTTCTCGTCAATGAAATGCAAGCGCCCCTTACCCTCGTAGCTGACACCTGCAGAAACCATGATGTTGGGAGAGAACTTGTCTCTCTCGACCAACAGACGGCTTGGATGGATATCGGCTTTTTTCGTCGTCGCCCAGACGCGGTTGTTTTGATTATTAATGGGTGGATTGATGTAAAAGATCTTTTCATCAGTGAAGAAAACCTTTTTTGTCGCTACTTTATGCAAAAATATGATTTCCTATTTCGTGAATGCCGTGTTCAGTTGAAAAAATGCAGTTCTTTCTTCTGCCTGATGTCATGATCACAAATATAAAGATACTGACATAAAATTTTCAAATAATATGCAAAAATATGTTACGAATAAGAATAAAAATATTTGTAACAAAATATTCATCGGTTTTCGAGAAATCGCAATTTTCGTAATGGGGTATTTTTTTCGGCCGCACCCTGTAGATATGAACAACCTTCTTTTCTAACCATGTTTTAACCGACAATTTTTACCCCAATTTTGCTACATTATATATTTATATACTATATATTTGTCATATATGCAATATTCTGTACATTATTTATTACATGATTATGTACTAACTACTATTTATATATATGTATATTGTATATATATAGCCTACTCTATACTATATCTAATATACTATATATACTATATAAACTAAATACTATGTGTAGCCTACTTTATGTTGCATACACACTGCAAATTGTGGCTTAGAGCAGCGGTAGAAAAGAAGAATGCCGATCTAGAGGGACCGTGGCGAAATCTGATTACTTAAAATAAGCAGTTTCATTTATCCTATATATATATATATATATATATATATATATATATATAGGCTATATATATATATAATTATGCATATATGCATATCAAATTGCATTCCACCGAACTGACTGCCAACTGGTTTTTATTCCTGGCCATAAATAACCGGCGGAAGCAATGATCTAGACGGACGTCGTTCCCCCTTGTCCCCTAAAAATGCTTACTATGTCATTAGGGGAGGGCGTGAGGTGCGGCGCCTGCTGACCGTTCGGCACAGGGTAATAGAAGCCCGCGGTGACTTACGGGCGCTTTTAGATGACCATCAATGACCAACCTAATACCAGCTCACGATGAACGGTTTATAGAGGCCTGTATCATATATATATATATACATATATGTGTAATTGTGTATATATATATGTTTTATATATATATGTTATATATATATGTTATATATATATATATGTTATATATATATATATGTTATATATATATATGTTATATATATATATATATTATATATATATATATGATACCGTGCATGGTTTGCAGTTCGCTTTGATTCGCGTGTTGGTGTTTCCTGTATAATCACGATTAAATGGCGTACGGTGATCTACGCCACCTCTGGCGATAATCGGCTCAGTGAGTATTAAAGCTTTTTCTCAATAAATGGGAATTGATAGAATACACAATGTGACCTGGGATAAATAAACGTGGCTCATTTTTGTTCGCTGCATGCGCAACCCAGGGGACATTATACAATACAAAATAATACCAACTGTTACTGCCTTTGATATCGCCCTTCTTCCAAAGGTGGCCCGTAGCTCAGAAGTGCACACGCCTCGGCGGCGCAGAAGCAATATTATATTGCAGAGCAATTGTTCGCGAAGGACTTGCTCAAGGTCCATACACAATAACACAGTAATAGCCCCGGACGAGGATCGAACCAGTACTCTCCGCGTTACAGGTCAACCTCTATAACCAGTCGGCCACCGTGCCACTAGAAGTGAGTTAAAGTTAACAACGTTTATTTAACGACGCCGTCATATCGACGATGATTGGCGTGAAGTGAGTCAACTTAGCTTAGTAGTCTATAGACTCATGCAGAGACATTGGGAATTAAGACAAAAATTAAATAAAATTTAAAAGAATATACGGTGTTATCTCAATAATTATTTGAGTTATTAAACCCAGAAACAAATGTAAAATATTTTAACCTGCCAAACACAGAGGGTTCAATGTTGTTGTCTTATCATATTCAGTTAGCTAAGCAATATGTTTATTTGTTGGTCCTATTGTTCACTACTTATCAGAATTGATAGATCTAAAAATTTCTCTGTTCAGGAAACGTGTCGAACTGATATTTAGCTCTCACCAGTCGGCGATCAACAGTTAACTGACCAATGTCGTGGAGATGGTTGAATGTTAACACGCTGGCACGAAGATCGGAATGGCGCGGGTTCGACACCCGCTAGCCCCATAAGGTTGACTCAGCCTTTAACATCCGACGGGTAATGGTAAAGTGAGCAGTAGGACAGATGGGCGCCTTTCAGGCTGCCATACAGTTAAATTCGACTCCTGTTAAACTTGTTATCATCTGTTACTACAGTAACTATATCACGTAATCTTACTGCGAACTTGTCAGTTGGAATTAATAAAAGATTATTATCATTGTTATTTTTTATTTTTTTTTCGCCCGAGGTAGAAAGAATTCCTCAGTCTCTAAGAAACTATGCATAATTATGGTTTAAGGGTTCTCGTCCTCATCGTGTTGCATAAAGGATCCCCTAAAGGCCGCGGATTAAACCCTGCATGCAAACGGACAATCGTTATTGTTATTGTTATAGTTATTATTATTATTTTTATTGTTTACCCGAGGTATCAAGGATCCCTCAGGAGGCCTAAAAAGTCCGGAGATTGCTGGAAAAGACTATTATTCTGGAATGGTGTTGTTGTCAATTGTTTTGTCCGAAAAGGTTCCCCGAAAAGCGACGGCATTGAAGCGTTGGACGTTTATAGAGAGTCGTTGAAAGATTATTATTGTTGTTGTTGTTGTTGCTGCTGCTGCTGCTGTTGCTGCTATTATTATTATTATTATTATTATTATTATTATTATTATTATTATTATTATTTTTTTTTTTTTTTTTCGTCTGAACGGCACCTAATCGTCGTGTTATTATTATTATTACTATTATTTTTAATTTTTATGCTCCGAGGTATACAGGATCCCTCAAGGACTTAGATATTACTAGCTGCTGTAATTTGTCTGAAGATGACCCTTATTATTATTTTATTATTATTATTATTATTATTATTATTATTATTATTATTATTATTATTATTATTATTATTATTATTATTATTATTATTATTATTAATGTATGTCCACAACACATGGCCATCAAGCGTTGGATTTGAGGCCTTGCAAGTATCGAATATCCATGAGAGTACCTCTATCTCGTGTCTCAGTTGTTCTAATCTTGCTCAATGTCTCTTGCTCAATGTCTCTGTGATCTAGAACTTGTTCTGCGCGTCTACCAAAGATTTCCTGCCTAATACTTCTGTAGTTGTTTCAAATCTTTCTCCCTAGACCGGCGCCTGAATCTTTACGCGAGTGACGCTACAGAAGTTCCATATGAGATTGGATTTGATTCTCAATTTTATTGTAAAGCTTTTCGCTGTTGACGACTTGTTCGATTGTTCTTCCTGCTTCGTATTGTTTCATTTAAACAGGAACCTACTTTGCATCTGTTGAGATTCTGCTCTCATTTATCTCTTTCCAGTTTCTTTCTCTCGTTTATTTATTCATTCGGGAATTTATATAGCGCTCCTTCAAGGAAACTACTCAGAGGCGCTCCCGACTCCAACGCGTACAATAAGAACAGTTTTAAGTTTAGTTAGGAAAGTTTCAGGCATTGTGTAGCGCAGCTCTAGAGTAAGGCCATTCCAGATCACAGGGCCTACCACAGAAAAAGCTCGACTCTGCATAGTTGCGATACGAGCAAACGGAACCAGTAGAACTCCTCAAATCCTTTATCTTCCTCTACTTTTCTTGGTTTTTAGTCTCAATTCTATCATCGTCTCTCAATATCGAGTTCAGTTTCTTTCCTATCTCTTTCTTTTACCGACTTTTCCTAGCATTTCGCTCCATGCCATCTCGTGTTATCCGTTCCTCTATCCATCCATCCATCATCCATCCATCCATCCATCCATCACTCTCCATCCACCTCTCGCTTCCCTCCATGACTGTCAACCTTTCGTAATCCATCACTGACTCTCACCAACCCTCCCTCGCACCTGCTCTCTGTCTCTCTCTGTTTCTCTCTGTCTGTCTGTCTCTCTCTCTTTCCCTCTGTCTCTCTCTGACCTTTTTTCTTGACACATTGTTCCTTCCTCTCAAGCTTTCTGACCGTTACATCTTCCTTCTAATTAGCCGTAAAGGTCTTCTTTCTTCGAGTTTCCTCGTCTTCTTCTTCGTCTTCAAATGCTAAACGAGTCTCGCCCGAAGCAAAGATCATGACTCTCTTTTCCAGTTTCACTTTCAATCTTCTCTTCTTCGTCTTCTCTCCCTCTAGCTCTCAATCACTCTCTGTCTCTGTCTCTGTCTGTCTGTCTCTGTCTGTCTCTGTCTGTCTCTGTCTGTATATCTGTATCTCTGTATCTCTATATCTCTGTATCTCTATCTATCTATCTATCTCTCTCTCTCTCTCTCTCTCTGTCTGCTCTCTCTCTCTCTCTCTCTCTCTCTCTCTCTCTCTCTCTCTCTCTCTCTCTCTCTCTCTCTGACCTCTCTGTCCTTTTCACGCCTCAGCCCTTAGCTCTCCTCCCTGCATCTTCTTCCACTCTTCCGACGTTCCACTTCTTGCACTAGCCTCTTGCTCCCTAATCTTCCTCCTTCCTGTCCCTTCCTCTTCTTCCTTCAGTCTTCCTTCCTCTTCATCCTCTTCTCCATCCCACCATCCTCCTCCAATCCTCGTTGTCCTTCCCTCTCCTCTTCCTTTTCCATCTCCTAGCCGACTCCGTGTTTGCATGCAGGGAGCGAGATATCTATCTCAGAGTTGAGATTGCGCCTGACCTGTCTGCACCAGCGAAGAGGCAGATGCAATGTCTCACAGATTCATCACGCTGTCATCGTCATTGATTATGTTCTCTTGGCCACTAACGTATGCAAGACGTTGATCAATGTTAGCTTTATTATGAGTATAATGATTGATTGGATCATCTTCTCGTTGATTAAACCCATAACATTACATTATAGTCTGCTTCGCAGGCGCTGCGTAGGCTACACGAGATTACGTTTCGGGGCTCCGTTAAAAACTGTCAGATCAAAGGATTGCGTAGCCAGAAAAGCTTGGGAAGCAGTGCACTAAAGCGCATATATTATTGGTTCCCGGTCCATCTAGTAGTGTCTGATTTCTGTACGCTCGTCCAGGAAAAAACAGAATGAGAGGGAAGCGAGATAGAATTCCGATGCAGAGAGGAAGCTGGAGAGGGAGATGAGATATACACTGAGGGGCAGAGACATGGATCAACATAAAATTTGCCCCAGAAGGGACATCTTGCCGAACTAGAGCTCCGTTGCTCCGCGTCGAATAATATATAGTAGTTACTTTTTATTTTACTATTGCTATAACTTTCCTACTCTGAGCGATTCTTGCAAATGTTCTGTTACAAACTGTTACAGTCGTATTTCATTACTGTTAGGCTGCAACGTTAGGTAGCTGATTGGTTAGAGCGCGCGACCTCTAATGCGGAGTGTACGGGTTCGAACCTGCACTGAGGCAGTTACTGCCATAGAACGAGAATTCGTGACTTCAGGCTTCAATATTCGTAAATATTCGTGAATATTGTGGTATTTTTAATATTCGTAAATATAGAATTAAGAATTAAAAGAACTAAAAAAATTAATATTCTTAATATTCGTTGGTCAGTTTTATTATTCGTCAATATTCGTCAATTTCTAAAAATCTTAATATTCGTAATATGCTCATACTCGTTCTATGGTTACTGCATAGGGACCTTTGGCATGTCCTTCACTCACAATTGCTCAGTTCCATCGATGCTCTATCGTATGATCGTGTGCACTTCTGAACTTTGGAAGAAGGGCAATATCACATACAGGTGTAAATGTATTATATAGTACAGTCCCCGCTACCCTCAGACCAAAGCCTATGAAGCTGCT